>BQKZ01008791.1:15532-27114 GCA_036244855.1 Temnopleurus reevesii
GGGGGGGGGGGAGATAGAAATAAAGAGGATAAGGGCGAACAATAAAGAGAGTGAAAGAGAAAGTGGATGGGAGATGCAGGGGGAGGAGAGAGGATGAGGGAGAGAGTGGGGGGGGGGGGGGGGGGAGGTAGACATTTTCAAAGAGGAACTCACACTTTAAATCAAAGTTTCATCAAAAGAGATAAAATACATGGTAACATAAAGAAAGTTATCCTGAGAATTACGAGAAAGTGAGGGAGAGATTAGAGAAAATGAAACCAATGGCAAAATCGACTTTCTTCATTTGGTTTGAAAGAGAAGTTAGAAACCCACAAGTGGAAGGAGATAAACACCGTAATCGAAACGCGCTCTCTTTCAAGGCTGTTGTGCCGCCAGGATCTCGGGGGACGATCCTTGTCAGTTCCCGAAGTGGTTACCAGCAGCTTCTCTCAAAGCTTATTATTTGCCTCTTTATCTACTGTTTCTCTCTCTTTCTTTTCTCTCTGAAGCTCTTGTTAGTTTTGCAAGAATCCCCCTTCTCCCCTTCTTCTTTATCCTCTTCTTTTTCTTCTTCTTCTTTTTAGTGTTGTTCTTCTTCCTCTTCTTCTTTAACCCTCCTCTTTTTCTCTGTTGGTCTGTCTCTGTATACTTTTCTGCTAATTAGTATCATTTGTGTATAGACCTATACTGATCACATAGCATATATGTTTATGTGTGTGTATATGCATGCATGTGTATGTGAACGTGTATGTGTGTGTGTGTTCGTGTGTGAGTGTGTTTCTGTATGAATTCCTATACATGCGTTTGTTCCCGATTCGATGCCAGGGTCCCTTTCCTAATCCCCAACAATTAAATTGATTTTGTTTCTCTTTGTCTTTGACAGTCTTCACCATTTTAAAGATTGTTTTATTTTCTTCTCCTCCACTCTTACCCCCATATCCCTCTCTGCCCCCCCCCTCTCTCTCTCTCCCCCCCCCCTCTCTCACTCTGTCTATTTCAATCTTCTTCTTCTTCTTTTTTAGAGTTTTACGGCACTCTAATCAGTTCTGATTATACGTGCCAATCACTTCTTGTTCTTATTTTTATTCTTCTTTCTTCTGACTCTCTGACACTGTTCTATCCATTAAAGTATTTTCCCGCGTTCTTTTATTCTCCATTCTCTTCCTCCACACCCTCTTCTCTTTCATCTACCTTCTATTCTTTGCATTCTATTTTTTTTTTTTGGGGGGGGGGGGTAGCGAGGTCCACACTCTCCCTTTCTTCCCCATCTTCTTTCTCTCTTTACTCTTTTCTCTCCTCTCCCTCTTCTCCCTAGGTCCTTGTATAGATTCGTGTGACATTTTCAACCCCGTGACGAATCGGAGCGCCGATGTATGCGGGCACTCGAGTGGGGGATGAGCACCGGACGCTGGTCNAACTATTTTCCGCGTACTTTTATTCTCTATTTTCTTCCTCCACATCCTCTTGTCTTTCATCTACCCTATCTTTTTGTTCTCTCTCTTTTTTTTTTTTTGGGGGGGGGGAGGGGGAGGGGAAGAGAGGGTCCACACTCTCCCTGTATACTCTCTCTTTCTCTGTCCCTTTCTCTCTTTTCTCTCCTCTCCCTCTTTTCCTAGGTCTTGTATAGATTCGTGTGACATTTTCAACCCCGTGACGAATCGGAGCGCCGATGTATGCGGGCACTCGAGTGGGGGATGAGCACCGGACGCTGGTCGAACTCAACCGCGTCAGCTGCGGCGAGAGGAAGGGGCTGAAGAACGCCTGGTCACGTTGGATAAACAAGAGGCTTTTCCCCCTCCAAGATCTTCTCTCTTTCCTCTCCTCACCTCTAAATCTCTTCCTCTGTTTTCTTCTTCTGAAGTTTACGATTGCCTTATCGAGCGACCTGGCCCTCTTCGGTCTTGATGCATCGCTAATGCGCGATTTAAGAGCAATATTGTTGCCGTGAGCTTTAAAAAAAATGCGCTTAAAACCGACGCCCCTGCGCAAGTTATCGATGTTGAACTTTTCTCTCGTAGAGCGCTATTGATTTTCCCCGCCAATACCTTCAATTATACTTCACAATCATAACATTTGAATCTTCTATCAGTCACTGTTATCTTTTGAGAGGGGAGCACTCTGTAAACGCTTCAAACGACAGCGATAGATCTGTGCCTCTTATCGCATTCGATTGATTTCTTGCAGATGAGGTGTTTAGAGAGTATATCAGTGTTGTAATAAGGCATACTGCCATCAGGTTTACATCCACGAGGAAAAAGCTGAACACCATTTTGATTTAACATTGAACTAGTAGCTATTGTGAAGTCACAAGTGTAATATACAATCAATTTGGGACTCTTCGGATGAATGAAAAGTACATTTATGTTTTGAAAATTAATGTAAACATTATCGTTTATTTGAAAAATCTTTGCATAAACTTCATTTTAAACAAACGAATAATAATTTGTAATAGCTTCCATTTTTTTTAAATATGTGAAATCTCGAAACTCTATCTTTGAAAACAAAACTAATTGAAAAATAAAATGCCTGCATTAAAAGAAAATTAAATGCAAATATGCAGCGACAATGTCGGATTTTTTTTTAGTTTTTAAATTCAACAAATTTACCTTCTATTCGCATTTTTTAAATTTTACTATACATTTTCCCAGACAATTTTCTATTGTTCCCATATAATTTAACGACTTAATCATTCAATTTCATGAAAAATGCTCGGAATGTAAATTGTTTTGGAAATAGTTTGACATTAACTGGGAAAACCTATACTTTGTACAACAATAATTTCTTAATCTGCAATGATCTCATAATGCAGATACCACGATGCTATTTGCATTTAAAAGTCAGAGTATAAATTTATCAAAAGCATATTTCTACAGCATCTCAAAAGGTTCTCATAGAAATGACGATTGAAACACCAGAAAGCCTTTTCATTGTATTGAATTCATTCGTCAGAATATATTCATAATGCATCGCCTGCAGTATCAGAATCAGATCTTAAACAATCACAACATTATCTTAAAAAAACATGTTATTTTTATTCATGCAAATTATATGATTTGTCATCACAACAATATCGTAACAGAGCAATTTTATTTCAAGACTTTTGTCTTACATTCAATCATCAAATTACAAATGCATAACCCACAGGGCCTCGGTGAATCAGGTACACTCTAAAACAACCTAATCATTTGTTTGATTAGATCGTCTTATGATATTATTATGAATAGAAACTAATCATTCTGAAATGGATTTATAATCATATGTGACTTGTATTAATTTTTTTAATTGAATCTAATCATTTTGATTAGATTTCCTATTCGTAATTATAATAAGATTTCCACATAAAAAAAAAATGATTAGATTTTTCTAATCATTTTGATTAGATTTCCAGGTGTCCCCGTTTGTATTGTTTTCCTAATCAAATTTGATTAGTTTGTTTTTAGAGTGTAGTATATGAAACAAAGACACTATCCTTTTTAAAAGGATTTTTTCTCATTCAATGCAAATGATATGACTCAAATAACTGCAAGTGAAATATTTCCTCTAGGCACTCTTCAATCTTCGTGCTACAGTCGCAAATGTTGCCTAGGAGGTCTTATTGGGATGGTAGCCCATTGAGTGCAGGTATAAAACATGCGATTGTGATGACTAGATGTTGTGTTACCACCATGCTATTGTTTCATACATTTCCCGATTACAAATGTCATATTTACACGTCATACATTATCGTAAAATGATTTATTATTGCAGTCACATACTATAAAAGGTAGCCAAAGGACGTACGATGTATAAATAATTCTAAATACGTTTAAAACAAAGTGCTAGAGGTTATAGGAGAATAATTTCTCATTCTCGTGTATTGTTTTTTTTTGTAAAGATGATTTTTCTTCGAGCATATTGATCAAGATAAAGTAATAATTGCTCGACTTTATATTTTCTACAACGTATTTAACGAGCTCATAATTCAATATGAACGGAACCCTTTTGCATCCATTGCAATCTGCTAGAACCGTAAAGTAGTTTGTAGAAAGTTTTGAAATTGGAATGGAAACACTGTCTATAAAGATGTTATATTTCTTAACTTGTTTTAAAGCAAATTTCTAGCTCCTGTAAAGAAATCTAATTTCAAGAGGAAATGGTTAGAAACAATTCTAATGTGTTTATCATATGCTAGAATGCCTCTTGAGAACAAAATAAAAAGTCAAGTAAAACAGAATGTACTCAAATCATTCTAATTCCCAATGACCACATGGTTTTTCTGGATTAGCTAACGCAAAAGACTATGTGCGGGACAACAGTATAAAAAGTCGGGTCAGTACAACAGGTTTTATGATCTAAATTTGCATATTATTCTCTTCTTATAAACATTCCTGGAAAATGGTGTGGCAGATGTTTTTTATTTATTTTTTGGATTACTCTGTGCAAGTATCACTCAATTCTGTGCAAATTTTATTTTTTGTTACTGCAAATACCAGAATATACTTTTAAGAGCTGGAGGGAAATAAATGTGTACCGATTTGAAAGAGTTGTAAACATAGTTTTTTATAATGCAGAATGTCTGGAATATTTTATGACAAAAACTAAATGGCAAATTTGTGAAGTTCCAATCAATATTGCTTTAGGATGAAGAAATAATGTTTTAATACGGCTTTGTGTCATACTGCTGCATATTTACTCTATCATTATGATCATGTGACATGTTTGAATATCTAAATCTATGGCTTCTTTATAAGTTAATGCAATATTTTTAAAGATATATTACGCAGACAGCTTGCTTTAAATCCCTCTCACGCCTATGCAAGTTGACGCGGACGAAGGCTGACGAATTAGAAAAATACGGAAGAATATACGTGCCTATACGCGAATTTAACAGATCGCCCAGGCGCCTTGACTTACAAACTCACCTTCGCTCTGCACGTATAAGCATCCATATTTATGACATTCATTAACTCCGTCCACTACAATTTGCATCTAGGTGTGGTAAGGCTTTCATTCAGAAGAGCACCAAACAATCGACTTGAAAAAAATACACGGTTGAAAAGTCATTATCTGGTGAAGATGGAATGAAGACATATTGCGTGTGAAGGCGATTTAATAAGCCGACCGTATGAAAACCCAGTCTTTGAGGATAGAAACACTATTCGGGGAGATGCGGGGAGATACATTTGCATAGGTCGAGCGTAAGTGGAAATAATTCAACGTTAGCCAAGCTGTTTCCGTGTGAGAATGCCCGCACACAGGGTGTTTTTTTTTTCAATTTCATATATACACACTGGGTATTGGCAACGAACGCAAGAGTGCGTCTGACTGAGCACTGAAAGTGCGCATTGAATGTATATCAATTAGGTATTGGTAAAGGGGTGTCACTTTATAGAACAAAGATGAAAATAGGCCTCTGGGAAAAGACAATATCGTAAGGGACTTCATCAATTCTTTGAGAGATTGGTGTAATTATGACACGTCGTATCCCCCTCCAACTATTTACACGACACAATAATTTATTGACTTAAGCTTTTGAGAGAGGATGGGAGGATAGAAGGCAAGGAAAACAGAGCTTTCGAAACAAGTCGAAGCTCTTAATGAGTTTGTGCCCACAAGAAGGGTGTTATGATAGAGATAGGCGCGTGCACTGAAGGACTCCTTGCAATGGCCCTCGTGTTGCTTACACTGATAACACATCAAAATGAGACAAAACTAGAGAGGTTTGGATTAGAAAAAAATCAATGGTTTGCCTAATGAAAACTTTTCCCTTGGAAAACATGGGCTTATTATTGAGCGCGAGGAGTGAACATGAATATGCACGACACCGCGACTCTCAGAGAGTGAGTGGCGAGCGGAAACTCCGAGTAAGACAAGCCCTAATCGGCCCGAGGGCATCCCGCCACGCGAACCCCCAACCAACCCGTGGGGCAAGTCCCAAACCGTTTTAAGGTTAAGGCGCAACTTAAGTTGAGGGGGGAAATAAGAGAGGAATCCGACAAGAAATCTACTATTTTGTCGATGTTCCAAAAAAGCCGCTAGTCGTGGGGACACACTCACAAAAGAGGGGCGGTTTGGAACATGCCATATACTTTCGCCTGGCGGGATAGGAGTCGGTTGTGGAGAGGAAAAAGTCACGGGCGCAATATAAGGGGCTTTTAGGCTTGTATCGTATATCGGTTTTCAGTTCGGGTGAGAAGCGAACAGCAACAAACCCGAGTGACTCGTGCTCGCGAATCCCTCATCGTCGCACAAGTTACATCTCTAATAGTTTCCATGGCACGTTTGCGCATTTGATAATCAGAACAGGGAATTGGCGAAACTTCTCTTTCACCCTATTCCTGTCGGCTGTGAAGAGCCGATTCCGTCGTTCTTCATCATCGAGATCGCAATCTGAGCTCGCACGGGTAGGCGATCTCGAACTTTGCTTTTTAAAAGCTTCTTTCAAATACCTCTACCTTCCTATGGGTCAACGCGCTCTTTCCCACTCTCCTACCCTCTCTCCAGCCCCTCATCTCAAAGCTTCTTTGCTCGGATATTTGTGACAACTGTTTACAGCACATCCCGACGCACCGACCGATCCACCGATATCCTGCCTAAATAGGTTTGATATCGATCCGCAGCGATACGCCCCAAAAAGAAACCAAGAAAAGCGTGCGAGCACGGAGGATTCAAGCGCGAAGCCTTCTAATTGTTTTCAATTTTAATAACCCCCATCGCATAGGTGGCAACAACTGAAAGAGCACGTTTCCTTGTGACTTGATACCTCTATCTCTACTCCCCTCAAACTATAAAGGCCCGTTCGCACTGGCCGAACTTCGCGACACATGCACCGCAAAAGACCTCGTCGCCAGTAATGTGGTAAAGATATCGTGTCCAGCTTGCGCAACGGTAAACGACGCCCGCTTTACATCGGACTTAGCGCGCAGTGAGGACCCGCCGTGAGAATAATGCGTATGTTACCGCCATCCTAACCGACTTCCTCTGTCTTCTCCCTCGCCAGTATTCCATCTCAGAGAGCATTAACACCCCTCCTAACTCTTCTTCGCTCTTCCGCTCATCACCAACCATCTTCGAATCGATTTCCACGATGACAAGGCCTTCCGATCACGAGGTAGGAACGCCCTCTGGGACCAAACTACCACTATCTCCTCGGCTCGATAAATACAAAACCAAATCATAAATGTACACCATGTACAAGCGGGAGAGAAAGTGAGAGAGAGAAGGAGAGAAGAGGAAGAAGAGAGATAGAAGAATATCGGAGAAAATGTATGCTACTCTAAACCGCAATGCCGATGGGTGTCTTGCGACTAATAATATAAAGCGATCGTTTAGTACTTAATAACGCCGTCGATTTTCCCCCTATCGCTGCGGGCTACAAAACGCACGTGCGCGCAGATTTCAGCCGCCGTATTATTTATTCCTCCCTCTTCGTCCTCATCCGCTTGCTTGCTTTCCTAAATTTTGCGGGTGTTGGGTTTCGCGCCCAAATTTCTCGTCTGTGGGGAGTTGGGAAGAAGTGACAAGACAACGCCAATTTGAGAGGATATTGTTTCTCTTCGAGGCCCACTTCTTTCCACCTACTTATTCCGAACAATAGATCATCTCGTTTATCTGGATGGAAGATTTCCAAATCAAGTAGAACTAGCTCTTGATTTAGAGGAGATGAAATCGGATTACAATGATTATCCTTTTATTAAATAAAATGCTCCCTTCATAAAGTTGTCAATAACTTCATGCTTTTTGGATGATTTACATTGCTGAAGTTGCAACCTGTTGGTTGAATCTCTAACAAATAAGTACGGGTATTGGTTAAAGCGAAATATTTCTTATCCAAAATTAATTTACCTTCAAATCTGAATGAGATGAAATATAATATCACGAATATATTGCACAAAAATAATATATTTCACTAAAGATGTGTGAACAGTTTTTGTGAATCTTTTACCTAAAATGTGTAAAGAACCAAAATATACAGTCTCGTGGACCACGAGTTTTAACCATTAGTTTTTTTCTTTTGATATATGACATCTTCTCATTCACATAATTGGATGGAAATGACTTTTCATACGAATCATAAGTGTATGTTAAAAACCTTATTTGCTGTTTTGTTACTGTGTATATATTATGTGTCGTGTCCCAGGAGGACCATGATGTAAAACAGTTGTACGCTGATCATGTTTTTATCCTCTGTAAATATGTTCAAATGAATAAATAAATAAATAAATAAATAAATAAATAAATTCCTTATATCTTGATTAAACGTTGCACAAATTGTGCTCCTTCACCGACATTAAAATCATTTACATACATTAAGCCATCAATAAACCGTTTACATAATTTCTTACAATGTTTGATATAGAAAACCAACAGACGACCCATTTGTTCGTAGAAACGATGATTTTTTTTAATGTTGTTAAACATTGTTAACAAGGAACGTGTTGAAAAGGTATTGAATTATAATTCAATCAATAATCATAAATGGCAGAATGGCAACTGAAGGTGAAATATATAACAATAATAACATCTCTTCTTTTACCCAGGGTAACCACTCTCAACTGGGAGCTGTTCTTCCAGCTGTCTCTGCATAATATCATTACCCTTCCCCATTCTTATATGACGAGCCCCTGGCAAGAAGGCAGATGATCCGATTACAAAAATGGTATGATTCGGCAGGGGTTGGAACCCATGACCTTCCGTTCATGGGGTAGTCGCTCTACCACTGGAAGAAAAAGGACAACAAACATCACCATGGCATTAGATTTGAAATACAAAGGGAATAGTCATACTTCATGTAGTCACCGAAACTTTCAATGCCATGTTTCTTAAACTTACCTAAATATCAAGTTACCAAAAAGACCTAGAAGCTTTTGAAATCATAGCTCTTGATTGACTGAAAATATATGGAACTAAGTATATTTATTGATTAGATATTCTATGAAACAAGAGCCAGATAATAGACTTTATGGCCCACGGGATCTAAACGTTGGATTGTCTTCAATTGATAAGTCTAAATAGCAACTGAAGTGTATTTATTTCGCTTATAAGTGGATCAGCGCCTTAGGAAAACCCACACGTTGTTCTACCTTTAGTGCGCGTATGAAGTGGGTATCTTGTGTCGTCTGCGCGTCGAGTCAAAAAACGCGGGAAAAGGATGTTATTATCATTTTAAGAGAGATTCTCTACAAAAACCTCCCTCTCTATACTCTCACCTTATATGAGCCGTACGTGCATCCCTCGGAGGGGTGAGGGCGCGAGAATTCGCGAGACTTGTCATGAAGAGAGTGTCTTATTGCTGAGATAATAGAGCGGAGTATCATTGCCGATAGCAAGTCCATTATCATTTTAATTGAACGACTCGAGACAAGCCTTTACACTCGATAATATGTATGACTTCATTACCATGTCAAGATAGGCCCCGCATCTCGAGTTCCTCTTTTGTTATTGTCTCTAGTCCCGCGTGGAGGACTTTGCGTCAGGTTTTTACCATGTTGGTACAGAGCGTCGAGATTGTTTGAATTGCGTTCGGCTGGAAAGTATCGTTTAAGGCGAAAACTCTTGCGAGGGGAGGGGAGTGTTTGAATGTGAAGATTTGCGTGAAATTGGCGCCAATTTCAATCGCAGGAGGTGACAATGTGTTTCGAACATTTGAAAGTGTATATCAATCAATGGACATTCTATGCGAGAGGGTCGAAACACCTAATGATATTGTACAAAGGAAATGGGGTTTTCGAAGGGTCTCCAACCGTCCATTTATTTCCTTCTCGTAAGCATGGTAAAGAAGCACATTTTCAGTTCCTCTGTATAATTCCAAACACTACGTTTCACTGATTAGTCTAATTTTGTTAACTGCCGACTGTAAGAGGTTCAGTGATTCGATTCAATCAACGTGATAACTTAAATTCTGTTATAAGAATATACGATAGCCAAGTGTATTAATAATTGTTTTTTTTTTGTCAGGCGCAGCAATAAGCCAAGGTAAGAGTTATGCTACTTTTCTCCCATAACCAAGACAAGAACCAAATAGATCAGTTCAGGAAGAAATCAAAATTCAAAAACACAATTTTGCAAAACATTTGATGACAAATTGACATTCTTCACAATCTTAACATTTCCATCTTGAAGAAAACATTTGCAGAGGAGAAACGTGTAACTTGTAAGATATCTCTGTATAAATCAACTTTTGTTGGAGGCATCGACGACAGGAAGAAAAGCAGGTGTGAAATGGGCATAAAGGAAAGGAGAGCTATGTGGCGAAAGAGCATGAAATGGATGAAGAACTGTCACCACCTGTATCTTTCGAAAGGTGTCGTTGACTTTAAGTTGCGTGACAGAAACAAACATTTGAGACCAAAGACATTTGTAATGAAAGCTTCACAGTGCATTGCCCATAAATCCCTGAAATAAATCCCGCCAAATTCCACAGCTCATTCCTACCAGGTGAGACAACAGCAAAGAAAAGCGAAAGGAAGAAAGAAAATGGAAAGAATTCCAACGAAAAGTAAGGACATCGGGAATGAATTGTCACCTGTAACGCTGAAAAATATCCTTTACCGCTCAAAATAAATATCAAATTTGTCAAACCTTGAGCAGGGATTTTCATTTGGATCTTAGCAAACACCCAAAAGGTAGGAACATGAACTATTCCAAAGTAACTGCTTTGCGAAGTGGGTTAAGAACTTGACAAAGTTTAGGGGTTTGCGGGAGGCCATTTGAAATCCGCGGTTTATATTCCGTCTTATCCGCGAAAATTTATCATGTAGCGATTTTTTAAAGGTTTTGATGACTTTGCGATAGTGCACGCCACACTCTGGTTTGTAAGCGTATACCTTGGTTGCAATAGGGGCGGTATCGTCTTACCGGAGTCTACTTTTTATTTTTCTTTGTTGGGTTCTAAGACGCCCTCTTATGACAATCCGAAGAAGGATTTGCTGTCTAACCCCGCATCATCACTCACGGTGTTTAGTTCCCACCCCACACACACGCGGATCGCTGTAGCTTCGTAATACACCGGTTCAGTCAATCTGGGATAGCGTGCCTTAGTCCCGCGTATAGTCAAACTTGTCAAAGTCGTCACTCACACCCCAGGCGGGTTTCTTTGCAGCTAATCTTCTGCGCTGCAATTTCTTCATTTTCATTTCGCCCCCGTCTCGTGTTATTCTTGTCGTTTTTGGGGCCGCCGTTCGCCTCACTCTCGCACAATGTCAACTGTTAAATACTGCGCATTCTTCATTTGGTTGCTTGTCATGTCATACCTTTTTTTCTGTTTCTATAATGTCTGTCTGTCTCTCGCAATCTCTCTTTACTATCCATCAGTTAAAAGTTCTTGGAAGATGTGACTACACGCTAAAGCAAAGAGGTTCAATTTTTGCACCTTTAAAGGGGAAATTGTCCCAAAATATGCAATCTGCAGCCAAACTAAACGATAGGAAATTTTTCATGTTTTGGGAGTAATGTCAAAGAATATAAAAACGGTAAACCTCATTTTAGTCTTAAGCGGATATTGTTTAATGAAATGGAGTATTTGTGGTCAAAAACGGATAAAGCGCTGTTTTTAAACAAACTATCCAAGTGTCCTCATTAGAACGGACTCGAGTCCCGCAGTGGTCACTATGGAGTTTTCGATT
>BQKZ01008793.1:12231-23160 GCA_036244855.1 Temnopleurus reevesii
AATAGAGAGAGGGAGGAGAAGGGGAAGGGCTGAGAGAAGAAATGGGTGAGATAGATACAAGTAAAGATGATGGAGGAGAAGAGAAGGTAGGAAAAAGGAATAAGACTGGGTGGGAGGATTGGAGGAAAATTCTAGGGAAGAAAATGGACAGAAAACAAGAGTCGGGTAGGAACTGAAATACAGATGAGAAATGGGGATGATAAATAATAGAAGGAAGGATGGAGGGAGTGTGAAGATAAGATGGAGGTAGGAGGAGAAACGATGGAGGAAAGGGAAAGAAAATCTGATACACAATTACACCTCTCTCATCCGAGAAACGAAGATGGACTTGAGAAAATAAATATAGGGAGTTATAAGAGGATAAATTAGGTGAAAGATGAAATACGATGAGGAAGAGGTAAAGTAATAAATAGAGTGGAAATTCTTTTAGAAATCATGGGATGAGAGGAATGGGCGAAATCAAAAGAAAGGGAAAGAATAGGAGAGGAGAAAAAACATGTGCATCTACATGTACATTCTGAGGTATTCTCATCAATTTACTCTACACCGATAACCTAGGCCTACGATCTACAATGCTAAATATCTACATCTATTTAAAGAGAAGATGTATTGTTAAAAATAGGAAAAAAGGAGTTGCACTTTGAATTGTGTAGGTTGTTCGTCGTTGACGATTGAAGGTTTAACAATGTGCATATTAAAAAATACATAAACAGACATTTCATTTTCAGCTGAATCGGTACATAGTTATCAACCACATTTACTGCTGGTCGGGGAGAGAGAAGGGGAGGGGGTGGGTTGGGTGGGGGTCCCATCATCTTAAAAATAATTGAATATAAAATGTGTTGAAATATAGAAGATACAGACGTCCAAAAAGAGTTCCTCATCCTCAGTTAAAATCATTACTCTGATTGTTAACAAGGGCAATGTTTCACCAAATCGTTCTTAAAGTTACGAACGACTTTAAGAAAGACTGGAGTACGTTAATGAGTGTAGTACACGCAAGGTTCTCGATCATTCAGCACAAGAACTGATACCAGCCATGCGTTAAGTTGTTCTCAAAGTCTTTCGTAATCTGGTGAAACACCGCCCAGGTATCCTTTCATAAAGCTGTTGGTAGAGGTATGCATCATTCTGCAAATGACTGGTGAACCTTTCTCAGATGCCAACTCAGCAACACAGGGGACACTGAGTGCAAGAAAGGGTCACCAGTCAGAGTTGTGCACACATGTACCTCTCTTAACTGCTTTACGAAACACAATCCCATTGTGGCAACAATCACAATTTTTAAACCTTTCTTCTCTGTTACATATTTAACACTTTAAAATGGATAAAAAGGGTACAGATTAAAAACGTTCCAGAAGTTATGTTAAAAATTCATGAAGATTTTACCAGAGAGAGAGAAAAGTAAAGAGGGTAATTCTCTTGGGCAGCGATTTTGGTCGATGATTTCATGATCCAGCACTAAGGCATGGGACCGTTGTTGGAGAATTAACACGATGTGTTTGTTGCTATGTTAGGCTCAGGTGCATCATTGTAGAATGAAAAACACATGGGAACAAGTATTAGAGAATTAACACACCTTACAATAATTTGTCTTAATTAACCTGTTGCTACGTTAGGCTCAAGTGCAACTTTGCTGAATGAAACCATCACAATGAAAATCCCAGTTTTAAAGAATGATCCACTGCAATAGTCTGTGTCAATTCATTTGTTGCTATGTTAGGCTTTCCTTGTGTCAAGCCAACCTTGCAATGCCTTTGCGCCTGTTCATGATATCACCGATGAAGTGTCAACAAGCAACTGGTTAAATATCAATAGGAAACTTGGTGGGAATTTAGAGGTAGATTCAGTCCTTTCTCTCTTATTTCCTTCCACATTCAACAATTGGTAAAACTCTAAAAACAAACATTGGGATAAAAATAGAAATGGCAAGAATACTTTCTGCCCTCCATTAAACATTAAAATACCAATTTCCAAACACCGGAAATGTCGAGTTAGGAAACAAAGACCGAGATAATTTAATAAGTAAAGTTACAAAAATATTGGTAGTTCATGAATGTTAAAAAAGGACCTCAAAGGAAAGCAGTTTATGAATGTGGATTGTTAAAAATGTACTCTGAATTATTTCATTCATTTATATGGGCAATACAGATACCAGATTCCATTGAATACCTACCAACCAATACATTATACTGATTATTCAAAATATTATTCTAAATTCATTCAATACTGATTATTTGTTATGAAATAGGACAGAAGAGTGATAGACAAACTCAATTTTGTACAAAAACACTCAAATCAGCTGCAAAGCAATAGCTTCCTAACTTGTTCTTGTTCCGTCTACAAATTTCTCCATCAGTCTAGTCTTGTTCTCCGTCTTTTTCGTGAAATGGATGGGACGAATCTTTAACGTTTTGACATCTCATATCAAAATGTTTAAAAGGAAAGAAAGGCTGTGATAATTCCTTATCTGAATACACAATATTCTATTCTGAGGTTCCGTATGTAGTAATCATAATTTCACTTACGATGTAGCGAAATCACGTGGCAAAAATATGAATTTATCGAGTTGTGCAATGATCTTCTCGGTTTACTCCTTTTTGAGGTAAAACGTTTTTCAAAGAGCTATCTCAATCTGAATATTTCCATTTTCAGGATAGAACATTGTAAAAATATAAATTAATTATTACCAATTTGTTTCTACAGTGAGGTAATATTTTCTGGAGCAAATTCTTCTATAAAGAAAACCATGGGGCATTGCAAAATAAATGCAGTCCATCGATGTATATGGGGGTGTTGCTAAAAAGTTAAAATTGATCACAAATCAACTGCAACTGCAAATTGAAACACATATTTTCATTCGTGCATGGTCTGCACTTCGAACTAGATGCTCAATGATAAAATGAGGAAACAATGATTTCGTTTGGCTCATGTCCATCAACAGCAACTTGCAATTGATTGCAACTTTCTAGCAACCCCCCATAAATTGGATAGAGGTTTCAATTGAATATCAATGAAACAGACATTTTAACAACTTTCTGTAATGCCCCATATCAGTTATAAATTATAAATTAAACAGACATTTTAACAACTCTATGAAATGCCCCATATCAGTTATAAATTATCAAGTTTTTTTTTTTCAATGTTTGATAATTTGGTACACCAGAGTAACAGTCTTGCAAGTGGTGCTAGCGCTGTATTGTAACCCAATTTTTTTTGGAAATAAGCTATTACGTGAGAACAATAGCTTTGTGGGAAACATTCTGGCAACCTTGAACGCGTGCACCAATATATTGGAATGTCCCATGGAAATACTGTGAATTTTTAAAAAATTTGATGACAGTAATCACCAACTCAGAGAACTTGTGGTCCGTTTCTTGGGGGGATGTAATGATGGGATGGTTTAGAGTTCTTCTCGCGATTGAGAACAGTCTTTCTGTTAGTGTACATTGCACCCAACTGGTGTTGACATATATAGTATAATGTACAAGATGCGGCAAGCATTGCTCCCGCACTTGTCGTAATGGTTGCTACGAGTCGATGTATAAAAAACACGTAACTAACTACTTCTAATTTTCGCAACTGATCTTAGACTGATCCCACGGAAATCCTTTTGATGCCTGATGTGCTGATGATTTCTGGCTTATGTAAACAACAATCTATTCATTCACCGTAACCATTCTACCTAAACCATTCTACCTAATGTGTTTCCAAAAGTTACAAGCTCTTTCCGTTTGAAGATTCAATCACCTTGGGGGGTGCTATGGTGAGTGTGATGAATTCCTAAGGGATTCGTTTTTCGACGGAACGTTTATTTCCCACTTGTGTGGACTTGCTAGACGGATATGCAGTACAGCGATCCAATGTGCAATTTGAAAGCTGTTTCAAGCCCGATTGGTTGTTTTCACCTCAATCTGAAGATTTGGATTCCGTTAATGAATGCAAAACGACTGCGATTTCAAGATGACGGATCCGTTGCGAACGATGCAAGATTCACCCACCACAACCATCACTACTGTAGCGAGCTCACGAATGATATACATTGCTTGAAACAACAGATGATACCACTTACGATTGCGAAACATCGTTGGACTCTGTGATGCTACAACCGTCAGCACAAGCTTGAATGATGCTCACTTTGCGAAAATTGGGCTGCGTTGTTGTACAAGGGGTCAACGAACTATCAACTACAGCTACACAATTACATACGGTTCACTACATGGGTCAATGCGATGCCACCGGACTCTGTTGAACGCACACCCCAACCATCGGTGAATCGTCCGCCTGTCTCGTCGTCTGCGAGTTCACAAGGCCGGTGCTAACCCCCGACTGCCCTGGCAGCGTAAATGCGTACGGCACACTGGCGCCGCCGCTCACGTTACTCGTCAGTGCGATACCCCCGGTTCCGGTCGTTGTCCCGTGTAAATGGGGGTTGTTTATAAGCGTTTGTTGTTGCGCGGTTGACGGGTGGTGATGTGTGGGTATTGCATAAGCGCCCATGGGCATGTTTAACGAGCCACTGCTCAAAGAGCTGCTCTGTGTGTTCTCAAGCGAGCTATGCGACGAGTAGACATACCCCGGCGTCGTCACGACGCCCCCCGCCTGATGCACGTGAGGCATCCCCATCGTCACTGGTATCCCCATTGTCACTATCGGGGCTTGTATCACAGTTTGCGATAAATTCACGCTACTAGCTGGGACGGCGGGCGACGGGAGCCCGTGCGAGGATGAGTGGTGGTGGTGGTGTTTGCGACTGTGCGAATGCGGATGAGGGTACGTGTGCGAGCTAGAGTGTCCGTGAGCACTGCTGGATGACGATGCGAACGCGACATCGCCACTTGACATCCCCGATGTCAGACTGGAGTGCGATGACATCGATTCATAGTCCATTGCTCCGGCTGAGCTGCCGGGGTGTTGGTGCCCGAGCACGTGGTTTGAACTGCTGTTCTGGTGGGTGGGGTCGGACTGGGCGCGGCCGCCGGACCCCGAGCCGTGATTGGATCCACCTGTCGCTCCTCCTGCGGACAAACCAACACAAAATGTATCAGTCACAGTATAAACGATTCTTATCTAGATGTTCGAAAAACAGATGTGAAACAAATTAAAAATTATTAATTTGATGTACAGCGAGAAAGGTATAAAACCCTTGACACAAAAAATATCACAAACACTAACTTGGGTTGTGATTCACAAACTCTATTAACCCTAATCCCACTGCGATATTTCAATCACTTCTGATCTCAGCCTCTGATCGTGCAATCCAACCGCCGACGTGCTGTTGGATGGATACTTCCATTGGAAATAATGCAATTATTTGTTTGTATCTTCAGTTTTCTCTCTGTTTATTCATTTATGCACCCGAGTTAGACCCAGACGAATGTTCTGTAGGAGGGCTGCCAGCCTGGTCCATGGCTGGACTAGCTGACGTGCTATTGGACGTATTCCTACTTCCATTGGAAATCCTCTTACAGGAATAATAACATTGTTTGTTTATATCTGCTTTTTCTCTCTGTTTATTCATTTCTTTACCTGAGCTAGACCCAGACGAGTGTTCGGCAGGAGGACTACCGGCCTGGTCCATGGCTGGACTAGCCGACGTGCTGTTGGACGTATTCGTGCTACCGTCAGCGGTTCGCTTGAAGAAAGAATGCTGAAGCGCATGGTAGGGTTTTATCCTCACAGCCGGGTCGTACTCCAACATTCTAGGAGGAAAAGAAGAGAAGGAAGATATAAATTTAGAAATTATTCATTCAATCGCCAATAAGAGGTATAATACCCTTTTGCATATTGCTACAACATATTGTCAACTCAATTGTAACCTGCAAATTTAATGCACAAATTCAATTTACAACCTAAATTAACAAGACAGCAGAAAGAAATGAATTAGAAATGATTCATTGAAACGCGCACAATAGGTAAAATACCTCCTTTTCCATTTTGCTACAGTCAACTCAATCGTGGCTTGCAAATTTACCGCTCAAATGGTCAATTTACAACCTTTATTGATCATGCGAAAATCCATTTTGATTTAACCCTTAACAAAAGAGAGGGAAAATATGAATTAGAATTTAATCAATCAAGTGCCTAGAAGAGGTAAAATCCCCTTTTTGGCATCTTGCTACAGTCAACTCAATTGTGGCTTTCAAATTTACCGCTCAAATAATCAATTTACAACTGACATAAATCAAGCAAAAATCTGTTTTGATTTAACCCTTAACAAAAGATAGGGGAGACATGAATTAAAATTTATTCATTCAAATGCCAAGAAGAGATAAAATCCCCTTTTTGGCATCTTGCTACAGTCAACTCAATCGTGGCTTGTGAATTTACTGCTCAAAAAATAAATTTAAAACTTATAGTGATCATGCAAATATCTGTTGTGATTTGAAGAAAAAATGCCCCTATTATATTAATATCCTATGATATTTGAGTGTTACTCAGAATAAAGATAGTATGACCAACTTCTCATTGGAATCATAATTATGAGATACAGTCAAACCTGCTTTAGCAACCACCTGTATAGAAAGACCTCCTGTCTATAAAGACCCCCTTTCTTGACTCCCTAGAATGCATTTTACATGTAAATGAACCTGTCTATAGAGACCTGCTTTCAGAGACCCCTCTTTCTGTCTCCCTTTTGGGGTGTTGTTCAAAATCAACTGCAACTTTGCAAATTGTAACGCGCATTTTCATTCGCGCCACGGTATGCGCATTTAACAAGACACACATGAAACAATGATTTGATTGGCACATTTCGATCAACTGCAACTTGCGATCAATCGCAACTTTTGAACAACACTCCCTTGGATGGTCTTTATAGACAGGTTTGACTGTATCTCATTTTCTTTACATCACACGTACTTTAGAATGAGGTCCTTGAATTTGAGATAATCTGGGACGGTATGACCGGGTTCTCCTGCTCTCCTGCCTCCTGGTCCACCGAGCTCCACACCAAGGATATCATGGAGCTTTCTCGTACCTGGACTCTTGTACTGCAACAAGAAAAAAAATAACAATAACAACAATTAATAAATGATTGATGATGGTGATGATGATGGTGTTGGTGATGATGATGATGATGATGATGATGATGATGATGATGAGGATGATGATGATAATGATGAGGAAGATGAAGAAGATGATGATGGCAATGATGATGATGATGATGATGATGACCGGGTTCTCCAGCTCTCCTGCCTCCTGGTCCACCGAGCTCCACGCCCAGGATATCATGGAGCTTTCTCGTACCTGGACTCTTGTACTGCAACGAGAAAACAATAATAATAACAATTAATAAACGATCAATGATTGATGATGATGATGATGACCGGGTTCTCCAGCTCTCCTGCCTCCTGGTCCACCGAGCTCCACGCCCAGGATATCATGGAGCTTTCTCGTACCTGGACTCTTGTACTGCAACAACAAAATTAAAAAAAAAAATCTTATCAAATATTGTTTTCCTCATGTACTTAGAAATACAGAAGAATCAATTTCTCAAAGCAAATTCTTGTCTCCTTAGCTGTTTCACAAAACTAATAAAACTTGGGTTGTGCTTACATGAAATGTAGAATGAGGCCAATTGGTAGATTGGTGGACGGTCTTACGGTTCGTTTAGGTATTGTTCCTACAATTTATACACCCAACCCCACACCCTACTGCATAAACTTAATTTTTTTTGCGATGGTTTTGGCCTTGGGGAATTTTTTAAAAATCTGAACGATCAGACTTCTGAACCCATATATTGGAAAAAGAGAAATGATTTGCTGGAAAAAAAAAAAAGAAACCATGTTTCCCACAGGACTGTGTAGTAGAATAATCAAGACAAATAGGAATACTGTTTTGAAATGGCCTTGAAACTCTCTGAAAACAGTCAAAATTTTTTTATTCTTTCTTCAAAATCCCTAATGGTCCGTACCAAGAACTGCAATAATTCCACAAAGTTGAACCTTAATAAGTGAATACTCAACCCTGACCATAATTTCTTACCTTTTTCCCATCTCGACTTCTTTTGAGAACCCAGCTTTTCTCAGTTTTGATGAAGTACTTGTGATGCTTAGGAGCTTGTTCAATGATGTGGTTGGGAGGCATCCCAAGGACCTCGATGATCTTATTCATCTGATCCACCTAGAGAGAGCAAGAGAGAGAAAGAGAGAGAAAGAGGAAAAAAATACTTTATGTAGGAAAACTTTCGCGGGGGTGTAATTTTCGCAATTTTCACTGAAAAATTGCTGACTGCAAATTTTAAGCTAATCCAGCCAAAAACCAACTTTTTGTTGATTTTCTGTAAATACAAGACAGTTTGAAATTTGGTATACAGAGTAATTAAGTTGTCCAAAATAACGCCACAGGTTCTGTCAACGTTGCCGATTTCACAGATCTCCATCAACAGCAGGGATCGTTATATACCTGAGAATTTGTAAATTTATGTATAACTTTTGAACAGATTATCCGATTTCTCTCTAATTTTCTGTTTGTTCATCTGATGTTTTTTTTTTCATTCAATGAAAGCACAATATTTCCAGCGCAGGTTCTCTTTTAATGTGTTAGTGATGTGAAACGAGCTGATTTATTGACTAATTGCTTTACATGCATAAATATAATTCTGTACGAAATTAGGAAAAGATTGTTGCACGTATTCTGGGGTATTTTACGTCGAACATGCCAATCAGCCATTATTCCTACGGTGTGCTAAGTGCTTTTACACGGGGGAGCGTAGGCCCGGAATGGGCGGAGCAATCGGTGGTATTGTCTGCGGTGTGTGAGTTCGCGTTCATTTTGTACGTGAAGCATGTTGTGCTAGGGAGGGCGACCGCAGGATAATTTTTTAATTTTGCGATAATTAAGCCATTTCTTGATCGAAATTTTTCAAACAAACTATGAATATGCTCTAATTTGCTATTGAAAAACCGCATTATGGTAATACTTTTACTCCAGCTCACAAAGTAGTTAAATATCTGAAGCGACATCTCTCCCAAAACTAATCTATCGGTTTAAGGTTTGTTAGTGATGATCATACCTCATTTGAGCCACTAAAGAGGGGCTCTCCCGTGTGCATCTCGACCAATATACAGCCCAAACTCCACATGTCGATCGCCATGTCGTACGAGATGCCTAGTAGGACCTCTGGTGATCGGTAGAATCGACTCTGGATGTACTGGTATATCTGTTGAAGAGATGGCAAATAAAAAGGAGGTATAACATTAAATTTTGGGAGGAAAATATTCATATATCGATTGCCATGTCGTAAGTGATACCTATCACCGACTCTGCATGTATTGGTATATCTGTGCAAGAAGTAATAACAAAGTTTGTTGTAGATTAAAAGGAAAAAATTCTTTTTACACTTTTTTGATGATTATCAGTGATTTTCAGGAGTTTTCCAGCCTTGTAATCTTTGACCGCTGAACAAAAAATCTAATCAATTCATTTACGCATACCAAAGCATATTTCAGGCACTTTCGGAAGAAAAAATGTGTTCAATAGAACCGACCTAACCTCATTAGCAAGATGAGGAGGATGAACAGAAGGATTGACGACAAATGTGCTTTCAGAATACCCTCATAGGACTAAAAATAAGGAAAAAGTATGATGAACATCTTGTACTTACCCTTTGTCCGAGTTGACACGAGCTTCCAAAGTCGATGATCTTAATCGCGCTTCGTTTGGGATTGCACAGAAGAATATTCTCCGGTTTCAAGTCGCAGTGGATGATATTCAGCTCGGGCGTGGCCAGAAACAGGAGGGCGGTACACATCTGCTGCGCAAACTTCCGCGTCAGGTTGAGCGAGACGCCGCGGAAGTTGGTATTTCGGAGGAGGTCGTAGAGGTTGTAGGAGAGCAGCTCGAAGACCAGACAGAGATGGTTGCGGAACATGAAGTGCCGCTTCAATTTCACTGTTAACAAAAAAATGAGAATATTTGCAACGGTTTCCAAAGAATTTAAAGAAATTGTATAAAAATTATTTTCGTTCAAAGATTGTCAGTTGCCAGATCCTAAATGCTGTCACAATGGTTGATGGTGTACAGAAACCAAAACTATAAAATATCAGGCTACAATAGAAATGTTTAGTGCTCAAAAGAGTTAAAATTTAATTACGACCTACACATGCACACTGCAGTAATTAGGCGAGGGTGAACACTTTATTCAATTTTCATAAATATCTTGATAGTGCTACATTCTTTGTTTTTTTTTTTATCAATCTGAATGTAATAACGTAGGTCAGACAGCTTGATTTGATAAAAGTTTAATGTGCTACAATGTATTTATGTCATCATTTGAAAATTACATTCATCACAATTGCCAACCAACGGTCTTGCATTATTGTAAAAGAACTTGGAAAATGCATGAATCAAGATCTATGTAGAATGGTAAAGATAACCTGTCTGTCACCTTCTTTTACAAAATTACATTAAGGATATGAAACTTCAAAAGTAACATTACACAAGGATTAGGGTTACACATGCTAAGTGTTTTTCAAGAGGTATGTTTAAACACATTTCCTGTCATATAAGTCCAAAGTTTCACTTCCAGATGGACTGAAACTTTTAAGAGGGTTCCAAGCATAATAGTAAACCAAAATTTCCCTGATTTTCCACTTCTCAAATTTCCATCTATTTTAAAATCTTTTTCAACATCAAAACTTCTGTAATTTTCCAAAGAAATTGTCCGTTTCATACAGGCTTGTAAAGAAGGAAGTTCGCTTTAAAAATCCTGCAACAAGTTTGGAAAGTTTGAAGTGCATTGGTGTAGCATTTGAAGCATTTCAAGAGATCCATATTGTTGATTCCCTTCACTTAGTCATCATCATCATCATCATCATCATCATCATCATCATCATCATCATCATCATCACCACCACCAGCGTCACCACCACCACCATCATCACTACCACCATCGCCACCACCTCCATCATCATCGTGACCATCACC
>BQKZ01008793.1:24717-38950 GCA_036244855.1 Temnopleurus reevesii
TCATCATCATCATCATCATCATCATCATCATCATCATCATCATCATCATCACAGAATTGAGGATGCCATCTGTGGGCATCCACAAACGAGCATTGTGAAGGCTTTGTGCTCTAATATGCATGTATTGTAATGATTTGATGAGTTCATGCTCCACTTGTTTTTATGCCGGAAAAAGGTCATTATTTCCTACTCACAAACTAAAAACTCTGTCATTTCACATGCTCAAATGGCATTGATATCATCATAATGTAGGCATGATAAGCCAGCAGAAGTTCAATTCTATTCCAGAACATGGATTATATATCCCTGTAATGAATAATATGCGTACAACCCTGCTATAAATATATGCTTGATTATTAATATAAAACTGCCAATCAAAAATTCAGATTAACTTGACAATTGAAGCGGAAACGCTTGGTAAAATTTCTGCATTTTTTTAAAGAATTGGTCTGCCCCAGATAATTCTAATTTATTAAAAGCCGAAAGATCAAAGGACTGATAAAAAAAAGTTTTGAAGTAAATTGAACAGTGAATTTTCATTCCAATTGCTTTATATGCCAAGTCCCCGCATAAATATGAATATAGTCCCATACTGTCAATCCAAAAGTCAGGTTAATTTCACAATTAAACTTGAAAACGCTTTACAACCTATTGAAAATCAGATATCTATACTGTGGCTCCTGTCTACAAAAGCTAATCTTACTTTTCAATGCAGGAAATCTTATAAAGTCAAAGTCCGAAAATGAGTCATTCCTTTTTCTCTCTCCCTCTCTTACCCAGTGAAAGAAAATTCAATGTTCAGATGCCCAGAGGCTATTTTGGGTCAAGAATACAGTAGCTATCGATGACTAGACGAGATAAAAGACTGGACAAAGATTATAATAAGCATCAGAGCTTGATTGAATGGACTAATTGAGGTTTTGAGTGGTGTTCATTACATCAATGTTTGTTTGCCTGTTGACTTAATTGTTTATTTCTTACCTGCAGGATTGGAAATCTGTATACTATAAGCACAAACAAACAGTGTAAAAAACCTCACAACATGATCGATTTTGATAATTTTTACAGACAAACTAGCCAGATAATTGATGGACATTACCTGGAAATTTACAAACTGGACATATCCCAGTTAAAAATTTGCGGTATTTTCTTGGGGAAGGGGGCTATTTTCTGTTATTTTACTTATTCCATATTCTATGTAACATCAAATAAGCAGACCTACAGTATGGACAGAAATAAAGTTTACTGTTTGTACCATCTCACCATGTCCCACCACAGCCTATGCAAAACACATGCATTTTCGTGGGACTTGGTGGGAAACTGGTAACTTTATTTCTGTCCATACTGTAAATACACATTAAAGCTAGATGAAAACCAATGACTCTACAACTTCAAGCATTAACCATCTGACAGAAGTGCTGAAAAGTAGCAGACCTTCCTAATTCAATCATACAACAATCTTCTATAAATTTTGTACGATAAATCAACTCATGGCAAATGAGAAAAAAAAAACGTGTCCTTGCTACAACACACACGGATGCCAGTTTGAATTGATCAGGGCTCATAACATAAAAAAGGATCAATTTTATGCTCAATCACAAACTTTTGTACATGGTTTCCCATAGACTTAGGATTGATATCAATCAAGAATGTCAATCGTACGATTGAATGGAAAGTTCTATGTTACAGCGCCAAGAAGTCCTGGAAATCACAAGAGAAAACATTTTCGTTACTCAAAACTGCTTATACTACGACCTGAAAATTAACAGCCAGGGCCTGCATTAAGGTTTTTGCCGATAACTAGCATTCCCGAACGCACCTTGCCGTGAGCTCCACATCCCACCACAGATATGATCTGATACCTCCATAGGACACCCTCTTCAAAGATGTTACTAGAGGACCGGGAACTGATCCTCGAACTACTCCAGTCCAATTTGGATTTGGTCCTAGAACTGCTTGTTAGGTCCATCCCTCTCAGCATGGAGGAGAGGTCATAGTCTATATCTCGCATGTTAGACTCAGTGTATTTCAAACTTCATCAAAATGTTTTCATAGGATGCCTTCTTCAGAGATGTTTGTCAAGACTGGACTCTGTCGTAGTCCTGGAACTATTTTTAAATGCATACTTGGGAGGCCCTTTCTCTGCCATTCCTCAAAAGCTATTGAAAATTCTTTTCATTTTTTTTTTGTGCATCAATCAATTAAACAATTTTCAATCGACAGCTGATTTACGTCCACTGGCATATCATGATTTTGGGATAGGCAAGTTGGTAAAAACCGTAAGAGCAGCTGATACAAAGATGAAGGAGAGGCTCATCAAAACTCATTCCTCAAACAAAAGAGGGAGCTACTGTCAATACATTCTCATTTTTCTATCAAATAATGAGATGTGCAATATTTAGACAGCTCCTTTTGTAATTCTTCAAATATGTTCCTCAAATAATAATCAAGATTTGTCCAAAAATCCAAGTATTAATACTAGTAGCAAAAATAGACCATTTCCGCAAATCGATCTGTTTGTTTTTTCTCATAATGTAGTCCTCTGCCAGGTAGATATGTGTTATTCCAAGTAATGTGTCCACTAATATTTAGTATGATAGATCCAATGTGCTCTGTGTAGTATAGACCAAAAGGGCAACAGTCTACACATACACTGTTGCTCACCGCAACTTGAATGAAAGTGCATTTTTTGTGGTTTCCCAGCTTTTTATAAGCATTCCTGGGCCATGTGCTTTGGGAATATTTCAAGTTGGAACATGCCCAGACTTGCATCAACCTCCCATGACACCAAATCGTGAAAGAAATACCCCTCTCGCCCACTAGGGATGCAACCAACGCACCCTGTCAAAGAATGGAATAGGTGTGACATTGAGGGATACACACCAGAAGTCAGGTAATGTTCATGAACTTGGTAGAGCAATGACCCCAGGGAGTAATTTTACTGGTATCGCATCGCAATTTGCTATGCATTTTAGCAGGATTGCTATACAAACAATGTTTTGTGTAGCAACCTTTCCACATAGAACTGTATGGTAAAGAATTGGAAAAGTTTCCTCAATGTCTAAAGCTGCGAATCAAATGTGAAAAATAATTTATTCCATAGACCTTTTGGATTTATGAAACACTTGGTTATCCATGCATAAAGTTCCTCCAGCTACAATCTCCAATAATGAAAGGCGACATTTAAGGATATATACACTGCAAAAGTCTTGAAAGAATGAACTTGAAGGAGCCTAAAGGCATTTTGCATTAATGCAACAGTCATCTATCAGACAGGTAAGTTAACCAAAAGTCTCATAAACCTGAACCCCTTTTGCATTCATGCAATCGTCAATGCTCGGGACAGGTAAGTTCCAGAAATTTCAATTTGAATAAGAATACTTGTATTATTGTCAAACAAAACACAACATATTCCAGATGACATTCTCCAAAGTAACTCCTCCACAGCTGACCAACAAATATCGCAACAGATAGGACCACAACTTCAAAGATTAAATCATGCCATGTAGAACATGCATCAAAGTCCCAGCAATACGGCCAGCATCCAACGAATGATTTTGTACTCTCCTGTCGACAGTGCAGTACAAATATAGGCAGGACTACCCATCTGACCATTACTCAGAACATACACCCCGCCAATCAACCTAACAGATAATCCAGTACATGGGACTGCACGCTAATTCTTCCTCCAAGAATAATTGATCAGGTCGAACATGGTCACGACTCAAGCGGACAAGCCCTCAGCAAACAAAAAGAATGGACTTTGAAGTTAAGGTGGGAGGACTTTCAATGGGAATTACTTACTTTTCGATCTTTTTCCGCTGGTATAGGCTGGCATGGTGCTATTCATGAGAGGATTAAAGCCGTCTAATCCTGCTACTTCATACCATGAGCCTTTCTGGTATGGGGGTTCTTATTGGTTTTAGGGGATGGTTTGGAGAGTGGATCTATATCCAGACAATCTGGGCAAATTTTTATTTAATTTTAAAAAAATATTTTTTCCCAAGCAGCAGACTCTGAATTATGTACTGGATTACCAATGGCCAGTGCCTGCTGCCTGCAAACTAGCAAAAGCTCTCACTCAAAACACATGACAGTAGAACAATGAAATAATAATCCAAAAAATCCTATTTTGTTGTTCTAATGCAAACAAATGTATCAAAAATATTTGTTTACTATTTGGGAGATTTGTCTTGTTTCTAATCATAACCTACCCCCTCCCTTCGGAATAGATTAAAACACAGAATCATAATGGGGTCTCACATTGAACACCACCACCCCCCCCCCCAAAAAAAAAAAAAAATAAAAATTTTGAAGTTTTGAAACTTTTTCTTAGAGAAACCACAAGTACCAGCTACAATTCAGACCTATTATCTACGCAACTCATTAGAAAGAATTAGATGCTCCAGTCATCTTGAAGTTTCCAAAATTCTTTTATGTATGGGAGAATCCCTACAGGTGTAGAGAAGAACAAATGGCTACTTGAGTTTTAGAGGATTAACTGTAATCCGCAAGATAAGGAGATGATCTTAATCCTTTTCAATGATTTTCATCCTATTCTTCTGCTGAAAAGCTGGGTGCTTTATCCTGAACTTACCACTGTTAATCAATGAATTGATTTGTTCAAACAGGTCATGTCTAAGAAGAAAGCTGCTCAAACCTAAATATCCATCAATACATTAATTTCTCTCCTTACAATTATAATTTCAAGGTTCCCTCTATTTGAGAAAAAATTGCTAATTTTTTCCTAATTCAGTGAATTTTCAGAGTTCTGTTTCGCCAATGAAATTCACTCATTTCGATCTATTTTGATGAATCTACAATTACGAAATATAGGAAAACTAGGGACCCTGCTTATGTGTATGTATGTGTGTGTGTGTGGTCACACACTCCTTTATGAACACCACTTTAATTATTTCTGAAGCAATAACAAAAATGCATAATCAGATGCAAAAACGTTCAAATATGACATTTGTCAAGGTATTTGTGACCATAGCATTTCACAGATGCCTTCCGTTTTGAAATATGCATGAGGTGTAATTCCATAAAAATTCGAGGGCTCTCATTTTCAGTGAAAGGTTGAGAGGACAGTTATTAAATAATTGAATAATTCTTGCCTTATCCCAACAGGACAGTTATTGTTGTCATGTTTGCATTGCGTATTTCAAAAAATATCTTGGTTTTTTTTGGACAAACTGACACATCTAAGAGCATCCAAACAATTTTTTCATCCATGCAAGAAATACATACCTGTCCAAAAGAGCCTTTTCCAATGAGCGAGTCGATCTCATAGCGATCGTTCCATTTCTCTCCATTCTTGATGATATAGTCGTAATTGTCGTCGTCGTAACCGTCATTGTAGAGTCGTTTTTCCTTTTTATGACTGGTGTCGTCACCTTGCGCCGGTAACGCTCTCCTCTTCTTCTTCGCATAGTATACCTAAAATCAAAATGGGTAAATTTTGATAGATTTAGGAATTTTATATTTTTCTGAACATGAACAGTACTTTTTAATATTCATAGAATTACTGGCTATTTGTTCCCCATAGCTGACCAACATGAACCAGTAGAAATTTGCAATAATTCTGGAATAATTTGTAATCTTCACATATTTTGCATTGAAGTGCAAGGTGCTTAGGTTGGAAAATTAGTAATCTTTACCGGCTTAACACAAAACTGTGGCCAAAATTAGTACCTATTACCTATAATTAATTTCATTAATTTTCAAATTCTCAATATAACAAACTTTGAAAATAATAATCCCAACGCGCCCCCCCCCCCCCTGAGAATGATAAATGGTCAATTTGAATATCAAAATCATATGCTCAGTAATTTCTAACTTCGAAGTAAATATTAAATGTTCCGGCTTGCATTGCTGTTACATATTTATCACTGACCCCAAGGCAATTACAAAAAATCTGGACAAAGTATTTCAAGGTTATTTCCTCAATTTTGACCACAAACAATAGCATGATATACTCTTGTCATGCCCAATTAACGAGAGACAAATATCTATGGTCTGTCGTATTTCCCTCCACCAGTTCATATGAATTTTCAAAGATTCGTTACTCCCCCGAAAAAATGAAAAATAATACGCAAAAACTGTCTTTATCAACTCCTACAAATGGAACATCAGCCCCCACCAACCTACCATTACGAATGGATATATTTTGGCATTGTTTTCTCTCTCTTTTAGTTGCAAGGTTGGGGGGGGGGGACGGTAGTACAAATTTCATAACAGATTCTCAAGACAACTTGATGAAATTTCTTACCTCATTGATATGCTTGTATGTCTTGATCAAGTCGATGCTGAGCTTCCTGAGGGGGGCGTGGGTGGCGTCGCGGAAAGTGTGCGGGATACGACTCTGCATTGCGGCCATCTCCTCCGCCTGCTGCTGCAGTATGGGCTCACGGTGCGCTGCGTTGGGGCCACTAGGGGTCTCCTGAAGAGAGAGAAAGAAGTGACACAAAAATGAGTATGTGGGACTAAACATAAAATTTGTGCGATTGCAGTGCCAACACAAAATTTAGTATTTGGGACACATTCCTTTATCTGGATTTGACAGAATTTATGCTGAAAGCCGACTTCGTTGGTTCCTCTTGTGGTCTTTTATAAATTGTATGTGAGATTAATCTATAGAAAACTAATCTAAAAATAGTTGAGGAAGTTGCAGGAATCATCATGGTTAAATTGTTTAGAGTGATACCTTCTGTATGGTCACTTTCAAATCACGGCCATTGTGACCCATTTCATTGAGCAAAAAAATGTAACCATGATGTGCTGCACTCAACCCAGGTGGGGTGCATGGATACCAGAAAGATATTCCTGGAATGCATCCAGTACCAAGTACGGTAAACTTTGTAAAAGCTTGGTAATAGGGCATATTTGCATTGCGTCATATGAGTATTGTGTATTCATCTTCACCATCACCAGTACCACCACCATCACTATCATTATTACCACCACCATCACCATCTATATCACTTATCATCATCATCATCATTCTCATCCTCATCCTCATCATCATCATCATCATCATCATCATCATCATCACCACCACCATCATCACCACCACCATCACCACCACCATCACCACCACCACCACTGCCCTCATCATCATAATCATCATCATCAAATGTCATTTACCTGTGAGGCGGGATGGTTCGGTGGCTGTCCGTTGAGCTGGTTGCTGGAGCAGTGCACCGACATGTCGCCGTTCATCTGCTCCGTCAAACAGTACACATCATCCCCACCATTAAGACTACTGCGTCCTGTAGCACAAAAATAACAAAGAAAAATATACTTCATCAGTGAATTTGCAATTTCATCTAAAATAATGCAAAAATCGTTGATTTGAAGAAGAAAAAAATGAGATGAAAAGATAACTGATTTCAAACATGGTTATCACTAGGAATATTGAATTTAGCAGTGATGTTCGTATAAATTACAAAGTAGCAAAATAAAAACAAATTTTTAAAAATATATGAAAAAAGTAGATAACAAAAATAATTCATAGATAGAAAAAAGTGGGAAATGAACCACTGAGAAATGAACAAAATGATTTGTGATCCACGAATTTATAACCAAATACTTAAAAAGCTGGAATTTTCATTGGAATTTTATAAATTGCTGGTTTTTACACCATAAATTTGCGTAAAATTGTTCTCCTTAAAATGCTCATAAACCTGTTCAGCTGTTTGGGGATTCACATACTAATTTCTATGCTCATGTATATTCTGAAACGTTGGTACTTCTGCACTCATCAAAAGTGCAGAACCTTTGGTCAAATTCCTCAATATGAACAGCACTTCCTTCTTGGTTGCACCTTCTCGTAATTTTAGACGAAAATCGCTTTGATTTTTGACAATTTCAAGCAATGCAAGATGATAACCAGGTCCTGATATTGGGAAATATCTGCAATTGAGTCACTACAAACTAGTCTGCAAGGAAAGACTCATTTCAGCTTTCCGTTACTGTTCTCTTCGTAAAAAGTTTTAAAAATGAGGCTATTAATTGCTTAGCCTGTTGCATTAATATTTTGAGCTTTCCCTGACATAGCACCAAAATAGACAAGCTTAGCAGGAACTGATGTTGGGTGTGATTGTATTCTTGTGACCAAAAGAGGTCTGAGTAAATGAAGACTACTGGACACAATTCATCATTGATTCCAGGTGTGATGCAAACCCTCCACCGCTTGCCGTGATCGACAACGGTCAATTTGCGGCCAGGTCTCAACGCTTGACCCTTCCTGAGCGTGCCCTACTTTTGACCATGCTTCAATCAATGCGTATTTACTTTCATTCGGCGAAGAATAGTATGCCGTGAGGAAAGAGACGCTTACGAAGTTAGAATGAAAACTGTGAATGGTAAAGTGCTGGAGGGTTTGAAGTTACAGAGTGACAGACAGGGAGATAAGTTAGTCTGCAAAATCATACTTTTTAAAATTATACAAAGACCGGGGAATAATTTTCCTGGCATCACATCACAGTCTACTTTGCATTTTAGCAGGATTGCTATACAAAAAGTCTTTTGTTTAGCAATTTTTCCACATAGAACTGTACACAAAAGTGTTGTAAAAATAATTCCCCAGCGTTTGAAACTGCTAATCAAATGTGAAAATTATTCCCTGAAGACAGAATGCATAAGTTGTATTTTTATATAAATTCAAGGTGCAAAGAACAGTAGCCTAAACCTTCTTCTTCCTTTTTTATATTTGAGGTATATGTAAATACAGTGCAGAACAGTATAAGAATGTCAATAAAAGCAATCATTAAATTAATGGGCCGGAAATTGATGAAGTAGTAAAACAATATCATGGTCTAAACTTTCATGAGAGTGAAAATACATTTTCATTACCAGTAGTGAAGGAGAGTGTCACCTTTAAATTGTGTCTTAAAGATATTGTCACACATTAAGACTTTGTCAAGCTGCCAGGCTAAAGCCAGGGTAATAATAATGTAAAAGCAGCTTGAGCACTCAGCAGAGTGGATACGTTCGCTCTATAAATTGCATCTATTATTATTATTATCATTATTTTTATTATTATTATTATTATTATTATTATTATACAGAAGGAAATTATACAGGCTAACTATCATAAATCTATGAAAATTGAATAAAGCGTACACTGTCGCTTTACTACTGCACAGTGTGCTTAATCTATATTACCTCATTGCATTATACATATTGCAATGAGGAAACCAACCTTCACCTTCATCGCTTTGGAAATCCTTTAAATTTTTTTGGAAGAATGTAAGTATGTTGGAAGAATGTAAGTATGTTACGCTTGGATTTTTTTAATTGGATTTTTAAAAACAAATTTAATGTGAGTTTCAATGTGAGTTTTTTTTAAATCTTTTAAATTTTTTTTATGCTTGGATTTTTTTTATTGGATTAAAAAAAAATTATGTGAGTTTCAATTTTTGATTGAATGAGCAAACTTTGGAAACAGCATTTTTTTTTTGTCTGAAAAAATGTAGAGAAAAGTATTAAGTTCCAATTTCATCCGAATGGCCATGTCATTGAATTTATAATGACATTTTATTTTTGAAAAGAGCAGATAAATTGGTATTTATATTTGTCTGTTTACTTTGCCAGGATGTGTTTACCAAATTGGGAATCCCATTGTTATCAACAATATTCAGAAGAATTAAAATATTTCCTACAAAAGCGCATTGTTGCATGGAAATTAATATTTGGATGTATGAAAGGAACGAAAATAGCTGAATGGGCATCGTTTCACCTCAACGGTCGCGACCTAGAATGTGTTTGACGTCATGTCTGGCTGAGGATTACGCGATAATGTAAACATGATCTCTAAATGCGTAAAAGTGCGAGTGTGCAGAATTCAGAACATAGTGTATGGTACAAGTCAGGTATTATGCTCCAAAGGAATAGACTCCTCATCAACATATATTCCTCCTTCACTTTTGTATTATTTATTGGATGTGTCTGATTGATAAATTATACAGAAATTTCAACTTTTCAGAGGGAAAAGAGGGGAAAAGAGGAAGAATGCTGCGATAAAAAAAAAGAGAGAGATGAGAAATAATTCATGTACATTATCTGAAGAATCATAAAAACCACATACAAGTTTGAAAAGCATGAACAAAGATGTGAAGATGTTTAGCCTTCAACCTATCGCAATAAAAAAAGTTATTGTTAAATTTGTATATAAAGGAGTGACGAACATCATTCCAGTAGGAGAATGTACTAGAAGTTGCCTTGAAAAACAGCAAATGCTTTGAAGTCTCAATGGATACAAAAAATTATATTCCAACTATTATTTCACAATTGTTGGGAGCACTTGGATGAATTAAAGCATTCAGGTTCTTACATGAATGTTGAAATGAATGAAAGCAAAGCCGTATTAAAAGCAGACACAACATTACATTAATGTGTGTACTCTTGAACTGTAGCACATTAAACACATGTGAATCACACTTTTACACACAAACACACATTCAATGCTCGACCACCCAACGCTCACACATCAACTCTCCATTTATGTGGCGTTCAAAAACATTGGGCGGCGGTTTTGCGGGGGCGGCCGTCATCGCAAATTGCCGTTTCAGCATTCATGGGGGATAGAATCGCTTTCCTGTCTCCTTCTTCGACACGATAGCAGACGTCGTCGTGTACGGGGGAGAAAGGAGGCAGAAGTATTGAGGAGGATATGTTTAACGTAATGAGAATTGAGTTGTTTTATTATGTGTGGGCAGGGGTAGTATATCGAAGAAAGGAAAAAAGAAGCTACGTAAATCATGAGATAATAGAGGCATCACAATCGTTTTTAGATAGGAAATTGATGCTTAAAGGTCATATTTTAGAGTTATTTATTGAAGGACTTGGAAGAAGGGGAAAAGCACGAGCCTGTCTGATGAATAAAGAACGGAAATGGGGACAAAAGTCACAATTGATTTAATAATTCAACAGGCTTGTGCAAAGAGGATGTAATTTAGTGAATAGAGCTTTCTAGTGAGAAATGGTATTCAAAGAAAGTCCTTTACAACAGAGTAAAAAAAAAAAAAAAAGAAGGAAAAAATAGATGGAAGATGAACCAGAGGGGGAAGAGTTTCAGCATAAAAGGAATGGAAACACACACGCAAAGCACAGGAACAGAGTAAAAAAGCAGCTAAATACTATTAGGATATTATATTGGAAAGTGATAGAAAGAGGTGATAGATTGAGAAAGAAAGAAAGGAAAAGGGAGAAGAGGAAAAAATAAACAAAAACAAAACAAGACATTCATGTATTGTTATGTCTTGCCAAAGAACCAAGTAAGAAGAATGTTAGATGTTACACTGAAAAGTGACAGAAAGAGATGAGAGATTGAGAAAGGAAGATTGGGAAAGAGAGATTAGGAAAGAGAGATCGAGAAAGAGAGAAAGGGAATGGAAAAAGAGAGAGAATAAACAAAAACAAGAAGACAAGCATTTTTTATGTCTTGCCAAGGAACCAAGTAAAAAAGAATTGTTAGATGTTACATTGAAAAGTGACGGAAAGAGATGAGAGATTGTGAAAGAGAGAAATGCAATAGGAGAAGAGAAAAAACAAACAAGACATACATTTCTATGTCTTGTAAACGAACCAAACAAAAAAGAAACAGCGAATAAATGCAATAATAGATGATGTTTAGTTGGTGTCTTGGTACACACGGGTCGTGATGAGCTTGCAGCTAGCGAACGAACGAACGCAGCATTTCCAGGGTGACTAACAAGAAAATAATAACGCCCACGCACGCCCAGTCAAAGAAATAAAGAACAAGAAAAAAGGGTAAGGTGAGAAGAGATGAGGAAAAATGGGAGGGGGAGAGCTGTAGAAAGGAGATGATGAAAAGAAGCTCTAGTTCAAAAGTTCATCCATGTTGTTCTCTCACTCCGTGGCGGGATTGAGCGAGTGGGCGGAGTACTTTTTCTCTGAGCTTTACATCTCAAAAGGGCAAGATGGAACGCCTTCCTTACATATTGCAATGAGGAAAGCAACCTTCCCCTTATTTTTTCATCGCCTTGGAAACACTTAACAATAATCCTTAAATCCGGAAGAGACTATCCATTTAGACAGAAAATGGTTGAACATTATCACACAAAGACAGTTTTTATTATGCACCAGATATCACATTCAACAGCTCCCCCCCCCCCCCAAAAAAAAAAGAACAGAAAAAAAGAGAGACAAAACTAATGAAAAACTGGCTGATTATATGGAACTAGGTTTGACTAGCACATGCTCAACTTCTAATTTTGATCAATAAATGAAAAAAAAAAGAATTGTTTTCTTTTCTTATAAACCCAAGAATGTCTATATAATTCAGTATTTTTATGCTCATTTAATCTGCATTGTTTACAATTATTAATATTGTATTGTAGTACTTTCCTTGTTGATGACGATGTTACCATATGTCATTAATAAAAATCAATTCAATTCACATTTTTCTCTTCCATGCCAAACACATAACAATACAAGTGGGAACCCCCATGTTAATTGATGAGCATGACCATATGATATATTCATTTTTTTTGTTGTAACTATACTATTTTTTCTTGGAATTATTGGTCCGATCCTAATATTCCTTTTAGCATTCACATGTTTTTCCTTAACTTTCTGAGGTTTCATTCCATTACGAGAACCACAATTATGTGATTTTTTTTTTATCCGACCCCTGTTCACTTAACATCCCTGGAAGATAATGAAAAGATTTCATGTGAATGTTATAATAATAATAATTAGATAATTTATATAGCGCAGATACTATATGGATATACTCTACTGCGCTGTGATGTTAGGGTCTGTGGATATTGTTACTAAAATAATGCATAAGTTAAGTTGTTTCCGGAAGCTCATGATTCCTTTATCCTATGGATGTTCTTTATACTCTCTTTCATCTTTGAATTCTCTTCATNCACCACCACCACCGTCACCACCACCACCACCACCACCGTCACCACCGTCACCACCATCTTACCTATATAATACTTGCTGTCAGCATCATGTTTGTTCATGAGCTCTAGGAGTCGGACCTCGATCTGGGCTTGGTTGAGGAAAGGTTTCTTGTTCTTGATGATCTTTATTGCAACGTATTCCTGCTCCTGATGATCATACGCCTTCGCCACCTGAAAAGTGAAATAAGCAGAGAATGAATTTATTATAAACTGAATAGTTTTGGTTCAGATTGAACAATTGACATTGTTTTAGGCTTGTTTTGATGATCTTTATTGCAACGTATTCCTGCTCCTGATGATCATACGCCTCGCCACCTGAAAAGTGAAATAAGCAGAGAATGAATTTATTATAATCTGAATAGTTTTGGTGCAGATTGAACAATTGACATTGTTTTAGGCTTGTTTTTGATGATCTTTACTGCAACGTATTCATGCTCCTGATGATCATACGGCTTCGCCACCTGAACAATAAGATCAAAACAGAATAAATAGATTCCAGTCAAACCTGTCTTAGCGGCCACCTGTCTATGGTGGGCAAATTTTCTGATGTAATTCTGTTACTGAGAATCTTCAACCTTAGAGTCATCAATGAGGACAATGTAAACGTTTCTTCCTTCTTGTATGCTATGTTCAGTGTAGTGCTTACTTTAGTCACACCGAGCTGTAACGTACAAAAATGTAGCTCAAAATAGCATGTGATACCAATTTTTCCCCCAAGGACAGTTAAAGACATTGTTTAATATTGTTTTCATTTAAAAAATTCTCAACTGCTAGATCCTAAAGGTTATCTGAAAGGTTGATGGTGCATATAAACTAAACTGGGAAAATATTAGGCTTTAAAATCAACGTTTAGTGCTTGAAACAAGCGAAAATCTAAAACGTTGTCTCCATAGGCTTTGTACAGGAATTAATGCGTCAGCCTTACGCTTTAATTCAATGTACATAGATATCTTGATAGTGCATGAATAACTTTCTTTATTTTTGGACCCTCTGTTGATTTTTCATCTATCTGAATATATTTAGATAGGACAGACAGCTTGGTTTGAGAATTTTTTTAATTGTGCAACTGCAATGTGTGATAATGTCTTTAAGCCATTGACCACCAAATTTTGTAATGCCCGTGGACTATGTGCAGGGATTACCTTGTCCCAGTCGTCAATGGGTTAATCAGAAAAATTAGAACTAATTTTGTTATTTTGAAGGAATTTTGTTTTATTGAAGGAAACAAGAAGGTCCTCCATGTAGTTCAGCAGATGTATACCATCCTCATCCTCATCCTCATCCTCATCCTCATC
>BQKZ01008794.1:0-27226 GCA_036244855.1 Temnopleurus reevesii
GCATACCCGATGAATATGCGTCAAATACCAACTTGTTTACGTCTGGTAAGCTCAAAGACGTGTTGCGATGAGATTATTGAAAACAAAACCAGCTTAGAGTACCGTATGTATATTCGTGCCTATTTTGGTTGTCCCAGTCATACAGAAGCCGGGAAACAACACGATTCAATACGACTCATTGTTCGGATCGATGCAGTTAATTGCACAAAGAGTCGTGTTGAATCGTGTTGGTTCAGAGCTTGTATGTTACAAGGGCATCATTCAATGAGAGTGTTAAGTACATCTTGAAATACAAAGCTAATTTTTGTAATAGGTGGCTTCAAAGTACACTCGACAATCATTGGGCGAAACACACAGTGAATTTTGTGACACAAATTGATCAAAAGACAAAGACATAGACACAGAGCTAAAAAAAAAGAAGGAATTCATAGATACACTATCAGTATATCTATGAAAATGGAATAAAGCATACCCCGTTCATTTTATTCCTGCACAAAAATGTACCTAATTTGGTCACATATTGAATTTTAACAATTTTGAACCATCAAACGTTGCTTTCGAAACGTAATATTCACACAGCTCCGTTATAAACCATCTGGGTAGCCCATAGGATCTGGCAGTTACGAATATTTTAAACGAAAATAATGTTTTACAATGCCTGTACGAGGGGGTTTTGACCACCGAAGCGATGTTTTGCAAACCAGGACGGTGTTTTACCAAAATCGTTCATAAAGTTACGCACGACTTTAAGAAAGACTGGAGTACGTTAACGAGTGTAGTGCGCATAAGATTCTTTACCATTTAGCAGAAGAAATAGTACCAGTTGTGCGTAAAGCCGTTCGATAAGTCTTTCGTAACTTGTTGAAACATCACCCAGGACGCAAACCTTGGGAAACATAACAAGAATTTCGGGTTCTGGGTCACTACATGTCATCAAAAGGTAAAATTCTGCATCCCACAAGAGCTCCCAGTGTTGCACCTTTTTCATTGAACTATTATCATTCATGAGTGTATGTGGATAGCAAACTTTGCGTTCCGAGGTCAAAACATTCACATTGCAAATCAAAATTTTCATGAGCTAACCCAAACCTCTCAGATATTCTCTCACGTGGATACCGCTAGCACGCGACCTAAAAGGGGAACTTCACCCAGACATCGATTTGCTTTTAGTGGGTGGAAAAATTACAGTCACTAAAGTGTGACTATTTGAGCAAAATCTGACAGTCCATTCAAAAATTTTGAATTTTCAGAGCGTTGATTTACACCGGTCATGGGTTCCTTAAATTGGCAATCTATCATGTCTATAGGAACAAAATGGCTGCCAACATGGAAAACTCTTCATCCACTTTGTACACAGAATTTCACGTTTTCTTCTTTTTCTAGAAAAGAAGTCACAATTTAAAATGGAAGAATTGATTCTATAATGCATTACGGGATGAATCTTGCTGATTCCCTGTCTACCTTTCTTTATTAAGGAACAGTGAATGGCGATTAATGATTCCAGCCATTTTGTGCCTGTAGGTTGCCAATTTAAGTAGCCCAGAAGGGGTAGAAATGAATTGTCAGAATTAGCTGACTTTTTTCTTTTACAATTTGATTATTGTATTTTTCTCCATCCAACGAGAGCACACCTATGTCTGGGTGAAGATCCCTTTGAATGTGTACAACCTGTGCGTGTTTGTGTGGATGTAAAAGTGGATATGCTCGTGAGCATGTGTGGAGGTAGGCAGCTAGCGTCGATGTGGAAACATTTAATAATCTTTTGCTTTCCTAATAATGCAAAATTAAACTATTTCATAATGAACGCAATTTGTTATATATTCGGAAATAATGTAATATTTCCTTTGTTCATTTTGTTCCTGTCTAATAGAAAAGAAAGTAAATAGATGGGAATAAATAGAGCAACCGTGACCAAACAATTGAAGGGAGTTCACAACAACAAAGCTCTGACCGTAACGAGCGTTAATTGATATTGATATTTCATTTCCAATTATTTCATTAGAGCTACATCAAATATTGGACTGCATATTATTGACAGGGCGTCAGTGCCCGTCAGTGTTGGAGGAACATATTGCCATAGAGTCAATGGCCCGTATTCCGATAGCGAGGTTTAACTTAACCCAGGACTAAGCCATTGTTATTTAGACCCTGGCCATTCAAAAGTTAAAGAACAATGACTTAGACCTGGGTTAAGTTAAACCTCGCTATCGGAATCCGGGCCCATGAGTATAGTAACCCATTGACAACTGGAACCGGGGTGCAGAATTCAGTTGTCAATTGGTTAATTTGCAGGGAAGGTTAAACAGGGTAAAGTTCAAAGATAATCAAGATATGTGAGAGAAAAGAAGAAATGAAAAGAGACCCCATAATGCATTATCATTGAAGTGAGAGGCATGTCTAATCATAATTGATTATATATTTAATATTGCTAATGACAATGATAATGATGATAATAGTAATCATAATGATTATAATAGTAATTACAATATCAGTGATAATAATAATACTACTTATAATAATCATAATAATGATGATAATAATAATAATATATAACAATAATAATAATGATGATGATGATGATGATGATGATGATAAAAATGATAACAACAATACGTGTATTTAATGACATCAATAATCAGTTCTTCTTTAAGACATACCACATAACCATGGCATATTCTTACGCGCTTATGCAGTAGAAAAGAAGGACACGAAAGAATGGCTTTGAAAATATAAAACGGATTTAAAAGAATATTGTATTTGGTACATGTTAATGTATTTCGTTGTTGCATGTTTGCTTTTTAGTGAAATTAATCACCTTTATCTCATGAAAAAATTTCTTCTCTTTCCATAAAAACCTCTCCGATTCCCGTTTTCCACATTTGATTTATTTGATAAGGGTTCATTATATATTAAAAAATAAATACATGTATATTGTATATATACATTTGTTAATATTTATTATCGTTTTGTTCACATTTTTCTGCCTTCATGTCCCTTCATTTGCTTTTTTAATCATTGATTGTGTACAATAATTTACCTAGTTGTTGTGCTGCCCTTTCCCATGTTTAATTTTTGAACTTTTAATTTTTGTTTTAATTTGATTATATCGACTTTTAATTGTTCATTTATTTATACGACCTTTTCAAGTATTCATTTAATTATATTAACACCCGCAAAGCTGTCGAAATTACCACATGAAATTCAATTTCACTAATAATGGATTATTTTCTTTTGTTATAAATTGTTACAGAAGTGAAACAACCCGACATGGGGCCGTATACCGTGACGTTATGCTTCGCACTAATTAGTTCTGTCATCAATGTTGCACTTGGAGGTAATAATTAATTACAATGTTGCAAGTATCAATTGATCACATTAAATTAAAAAGTGTTAACACTTTTGTTAAATATATAAAATCATATATAGCCTCGTTTTGTTAACCTGTGAAAAACGTACATTATCTACAAAGCCTTTCATGTGGGGGCTACTGACGGTCCCAGGTGTGGATGGTGCGTTATGCAGTTATAGAGGGGGAGAAAAAATAAAAAAGGGGGGGGGGGGGCGGTGTCACAGATCCGATTTCATTGATAGATTGCCTATTGAATTCTTTCCTGCAAACAAGCAGAAACAACACAAGAAATGGAGACCCTGCGCTTTTCTGAAAGGGGAAGGGGTGGGGGTGATCGGGGTGAAAATTTAAAATTCAGTGTTTAATGCATTATTTGACATTACGGATTAGCTCTGCAAAATCGTCAGAGCCCCTGTCACATAATAGCTCGATTCAACATGTTGAGTTGTATAGCTTCCGGGACCCTATGCGACCGGGACTCATAAGTGAAAATTTCCGTAGAAAATTCCTAAACCAATTCTCAACTTTGAGAAATACTTTCTCTTTGACAAACAACATGCAACAACATGCATCACGAACATGAACTACAAAAATCTAAATTATCGTTAAGTGTAACTGAGACAGTACTGAACTGAGATATCGAAATTAGCTGAGGGGCCTAATTGTTAATTGTTTAATGGATTTGCAACTGTGAGGATACTCAATTTGATTAAAATGACTTCGACGCGATATGAAACGCTCATCATTTCGTGATGAAAAATTCACTTACCTGTTATTCAGCATCTGTCAGTGCCTTTATTTGGGACAGAGCATTTTCCATAAAACAGGCACTAACATTAAACAATTAAAACTATCCATCATTTTGTTAATAATCTCTCGGGCATGGGGGACATGATAAATTATACAGCATATTAGTTCTCTCCTCTGTATAGGTCCACCCCACCGTGCTTCAATGAATAGTAGTCCTTACATATTTTTTCATTCCTAGATCCCAAACCATTTTAATGTTTCTGTGGCACAAGGGGGGGGGGGGGGGCAAAGATGTAGAGCAAGTGGTAGTCTACAATGGATGGTACTAAATATTATGTAAGACCTACGGTATCAAACTAATATTATCAGTTTATGACGATGTATTCTATAAACATTACGATTCAAGATTCATTTTATTAGTTTCATTCAATACAATAATAGGAAAGATTGTATTTATAGGCGAAGGGCTCGACAATTGTTAAATTAATCATTTTGATGTGAAATTATCAACACCATCACTGTCGCAACTGCGTTTTCTATGTACGTCATAAACAGTAATTAGCATTTTACTTTCAAGTATCAGATTAAAAAAGAAAGGAGCTTGAAAAACGGTTTGTTAAATGATCGTTTAATTTCACTTGTCACAGGTTGGAATTTTTGTAGCTTGGTTTAGCCCTGCATTGCAAGAAAAATAAAATTATTCAAAGATTCATCCTGCGGATTAGGGATGAGATTTCCATCAATCTTTAATCTTTATTTTGGAATCTGAAACCGACAGGAATATATTATGTGCACATGAGATGCCAGTATTTAAACTAGGAACAATCAGCGACAATGGATTTGCCGTCATCATTGGACCCGGTCAGTACACGCATGCGCGATTCATCGGTTAACATTGTATTGATAGTCCTGCACACAAAAAACAAGAACTCACATATTTGAGTAACATGACACTATAATGACACACAGTTGAGTATTTTCATAGATATACTCACCAGTGTGTCATTATAGTGTCCCTTTTTGCGACTTTACTCAGATCCACGAGTTCTAGTTTTGTGTGTGTGTGGGGCTTGTAATATAAAAGAGATACGATAGATTTTCAATTCATCGTATCTTTGTGGCACACATTCTGCCATAGACTTACGACAAATATATATCGTAAGTGTAATTGCAGATATTGCAATCACGTTTGGCACACGCCACTTCCCATCGATGTAAGATACTATTCAAACTATTTCTGTAAAATTAAATCGAACGTCAATTCAATGCTCCTTTGTTATGCTTTTCAAATCGGAACCGGCTTATTATTGTTGTATCCAGACAGTTCAATACAAGGCGTACGGCTCTTTTGTCCATGACCCACTTTATTTTGCGAAAATTGTTTATATCGTGTTAAAAATGTCAATGGCATTTCATCGGCTTGTTGACACGAAACGTTTGACAATATTGCTTGTTTTTGTTCTGCAGATATGCTATTAATGACGGCCCATCCTAACCGTGGCATCTACTCGGCAGAACCGGATCAGTCCGGATCTTATCTGAACACGGAATTCGCACTCACATCGATCCCGTACGGTGGCTATCCGTTCGCGATGGTATATGATGAGCGATCAAGGTTTCTGTATTGGACAGACAGGACTGTGGAAGCCATCAGTAGAGCGAAACTTGATGGATCAGAGTACACGATCCTCGTCTCAGTAAACTTGGACAGTAAGCTATATATGTTAATTACAGAAAGGCCGACTCACATCTTCACGTTTTAGCCTGCGTCGCCCTATGGTATTTGAAAATCTAAAAAAGAAACGCTCCCCTACCGCACAGTTTACGCTGATCTGACGATAGACTGATTAACATTTGACTTTCGCCGAACGTCAATTCACCGTATGACCTACGTCTTTGTGCGTCTAGTGATCGTTTTTTATTTAAAAAAAACGCGGGGACGACACAAACTAACACCGCAAAAATGTGAGTCGGCCTTTACAGAATGATGGTTGTGCCAGACGTTTAGCAATTACCGTATGATTGATAATTCTACGATTTCCTTGCAATTTTAGGGACATTGAAGGTGCATATGCTAATTTAAACAGGCTACGACTTTTATGTTTGCATGAATGAGGGTGACTATAAACTGATCGTAGAGTATAAAAAACGAAGATGGTTCCGATTAGATCTGCTGATCAGCACTTAGTCGAACAACTCCGTACTGCGCAAGCACATTCGTTACGATAATTTTCAAGGAGTTTTATTTTTGGCATATGCACAGAACCCCGCTGAAAAGAACGTGCATTGAGCTACGGATGCGGAATGTACGTGGTTCAGCGTTCTTTTCATCCAAGCCTATCCGTCGAATTATGTGCATAATTGTGTAAAACAAATATGCAATACAAAAACCTAAATGGAACAAAATATGCCGTTCTAAAAATACAATATTTTGCTGCTTCTCACACTCACGTGCTTTTGGATCATTCTAGGCGTGTCATATTTTTGCATGTGCACAGAATTCCGCTGAAAAGAACGCACCTGTTGAGCAACAATGTGGAATTTACATTTAAAAAAACGCCTTTTGTTCCAAATCTTCTGTGCTGGGAAAATACAAATATCCTTAAATTACCACAACATGTAATTCTAAGTTTACAATACTTTACAAGCTCTTCGAGGTATAGCCATCGATAAGACCAATGATCGTGTCCTGTGGTGTGATCCGGGGAGGCAGCTGATAGAGTATACAGACTTAGATGGTTCCAACAGAGGTGTGCTGATCAGTACTGAAATCACTGCGCCAAACGATATCGTCGTGAACAAACACATTCGTGCATGACAATCTTTTTCAAGGAGTTTTATATTTTTGAATATGCACAGAATGCCGCTGAAAATAAGGTGCCTTGAAAAACGGAAGGGAAATTTACATGTACCTGAATGATTCAACAAGCGCGTTCTTTTCGAGCTTATCTACCGGGTTCTATGCAAAAAGATTATGTGAAATGTAAAACCCTAAACCCTAAAAGCTCTTCGATCATTTTTGAGGCGTATCATATTTTGGCATATGCAAAGAATCCCGCTGAAAAGAACGCACCTGTTGAGCAACAATGTGGAATTTACATTTCAACAGATGCCTATTCTGTTCCAAATCTTCACTGCGCCAAACGATATCGTCGTGAAAAAACACATTTGTTACGATAATTTTCAATGCGATTGATATGTTTGCGTATATATAGAATGCCGCTGAAATGGAGGTGCCCAGAAAAACGGATGGGAAATTTACATGTACGTGCATGGTTCAACAAATACGTTATTTTCAAGCTTATCTGCCGGATTATGTGCATATGCAAAAAATGTATAAAATAAAGAGGGCAAAACATACCATTCTAGGAATACGATATTTTGGTTTTCCTCACAAAGCTCTTCGATCATTTTCAAGGCGTGTTATATTTTGGCATATGCTCAGAATCCCGCTGAAAAGAACGAACTTGTTGAGCAACACTGTGGAATTTACATTTCAACAGACGCCTTCTGTTCCAGCTCTTCCATGCATGTGAACAATACAAATGCCCTAAATATACCACAACATATGATTCTAAGTTAACAATATGTTGCTGTTCCTCACACCAGCTCTTCGATTGCCATTGATAAGACCAACGATCATGTCCTGTGGTGCGATCCCGGTATAGACCGCGGGCCGAAGAGTGAATATGTGTCTAGTTTTTCATTTTCGTGCCTAAAACCTTGTATATACCTGAATTTTTGTACAAATTTAGAGAAAAATTCAATGAATCTAAATATATAACTCGTCAGGGTGGAAAAGTGCACACTAATTAATTATTCACAATTTAAAATCGACAGCGCCCTCTCGTGTACAAATTATTATAGCTATACTGTCTCTATGTGTTTCTTGTACATGAAACTTTTTTCCCTCACTGTCATGACGGAATATACCAAGCACACTAACACATGCATACTCACACTCACACACACACCAACATACACACCCACACACCCACACACTTTTGACATAGTACATATAACTTTATTTTTATCTCATTGTCATGACGGAATGTGTCAAGCGCACTCACACATCACATCATTGTCATGACGGAGTGTATCAAGCGCACTCACACATCATATACACACTCACACATCAAAATGGTAATTAAAATTATGAGAAAATATTAGAGTTATGCATTATTTGGTTAATCAAATAATTTTCTCTCTAAGTCTCTAAGTCAATTTCCATGTCACACACATACACACACAACACACATCACATATAACACACAAACATCAATACACACATTCACACACTCACATTCACACACAAACACACACATTCACACACACATACACACCATGTACACTAACAAACACACATGCACTTATACACCAACACACTGCTTTCTAATTCTGTTTTTCACCTTCCTATCAATTATTTGTATTCTTTACATTGGTATGATTTCATACTTTCGAATGATGACATGCGAGTGTTGAAGACCCACAAGTACCTCCATTCTCAATGTTGTGTGTGGCAATTCCATAAATTGGCTAACCTCTGTTGGATGACTCAAATCTTTTCTGATTTCAATTCACTTTTTACACAACTTGAACTAAAAATATTAACAAGCAATACATCTACTTGTAATTTGTAGATGGTAAGGCACACACAATTTATGGCACTGCCAATATTAACAGAGTTTCTAACTGTTCCGTAATATGCATGAGATAAATAATCAAGTGTGAATCATGCCAGAGCAGAACAAAAGTGAGAGAAAACATGACATGAATAATCACATTAACAGCCATTCACTTGTAAAGAAAGCCTTGAATTCAAATGAAAATATATCTCATGCATATTCTGCAACAGTTGGCATCTCTGAAATGAATATCTAATTTTTCCACCACACATTGTACTAACTTTTCACAGAAATCAATTCATATAATTCATCTTTTAAATGAGTTGTCTTTTTTATTTCACAATTAGTCACTGACTAATGTCCTTCAATCTGATTAAAAACAATGGTTTCAATGATCTGGGAATCAACTGAACAAAAGATCAAGAATAATAATCATAATAATAATAATAATAATAATGAGAGCTTGTTATATCAGTGCTCTATATAACGAGGTTTGACTTTATTACATTGTACTACTGATTTTACGAGTAGTCTCTTTTGGCAAAATTTCTGCAGTTGTCAAATGTGCCACAAAATTCTTGACAGCAAACAATAAACATTTTCTGACCATTTCCTAATCTCCTTTTCATAACTTAAAACATATATACCATTATGGCTCACAGAGAAAAGGCTTTAAACAAATTCACATTGAACAATTAATTTTTTTTCTTTCTCGTGTATAAGGAAATTTACATGTCTACAGGTCAATTGAATCATATGTCTGATTCAGAGTGATTTGCTAAGCTACAAATTTCTTAGAAACAATATGAAAGCATACAAGAATGGAACGTAATTGTAATAAGGTCCTTGCAAAATAGAATATGAAGAGATAAGACCATCAGAATCCCCTTATTATCAAGAGAGTTCATTATTCAAGTTATCTTTGAAAAGACGTTCTACTGTATTGTNACGGATTTTGGTTGGCAGCTCTGTTAAGTTATCTTTGTAAAGATGTTCTACTGTATTGTATTGTTATGTTTTAGCTTTATCATCTTCAGGAATCCAGCATAATTTTCACTTTCTTAATCAATAGTTGCGTATAAATATACATAATAATCACTGTTAAGTGCAGACATCTAAATCTGCCAATATTCCCTCTACTTCCCTGACTTCTCTGATGAAGAACTGGTTCAGTTTGGTGAGGCGGAGTATCTCCTTATTTTTTTAATATTCTTCCCTCAATAATCTTCTTGCAAAAGCTTGTATATGATCTGTCATAAATGGCTGTTGGAAAAGAAACATGATTAGATGCAACTGGTTTTCTTTTGTGTATCTGAAGTAACAGGTATCTGAAGTAACATGACCTATGAACTTCGATAGCTACGAGATCTTTCCCTCTTCTATTAAGTAGCATCTTTTCATCTTGCTTTACTAATGCTGCCTGAAGTAGAATCCCCCATCTTTTCTTGCACGAAGAATCAACTTCTCAATTTTCCTCTTAGCCGAGTGTGGCTCGCGAAAGTACTTGTTACCATGACATATGATGCATTGGGGAGGCAAAATATGAGGCAGAAGTTGTTGCCAGTGGAAGCTTGTGGTCTATGTAGGGGAGTACTTGAGCACAGAAGTCCCTTTGGTGCTGGGGGCTCATCAATGGCTGACTCTTCCTGGGGATCCTGAAATGATGAGTGGTCCAATTCAGCATATGGATGCCAAATAAAAAAGGCAATTAAACATTAAAAATCCCAGTTTGAATAAATAAATCAATTAATAAAAATATCTCTACTATATGTAATAAATTTTCGTACAGTGAAAAGCTAGATTTTGTCCAATTTTGTGAGACACAGATATTGTTAGATTTAAAAAATAACAATTGTTTTAATAAGTCATAATTTATCCAAATAAATGTACAATATTCTGCTTTTGAAGGAATGATTTCAAGTAACATTAACAAAAAAAAAGGAAATGTTTTTTTTACATTATGAGCATTGCACGATAATGACAGTGCTCAACCAATTTAACTTGAGAAAAGTTTGATTGATTTTTATTGTTGGTTGATGATTGGTCTAGTTTATAATAATAATGCAGAGACATTTTGAAACTAATTATTAAATCAATAACTTTGATAGGCACAATATTTGGACAACTTTGCATTTACATGGAAATAAAGACCTCCGTCAATCAAAGACTGTCCCATGTTTGCCACCCCCTTGACTGGTTGAGTGCATAAAAAGTTGCGTTTAAACGCAAGTCAGAAAATTTAACGCAACTCAAATTCAACCAATCAGGAACGCGTATTTCGGACTTGCGTTTAATTTTCTGAGTTGCGTTTAAATGCAAGTTTTTATGCAATGATCTGGTACATCAATGTATAACTGTAAGGTTTGCTTAATTACTTAGCTTTCTTACACACCTTTCTTCTTCTGAAATCTTGCTGATGCCCTGCTGATTGTTTTTATGTTGCAGAAGTGTCGATAGCATCCAGCATGATACCTTTTAAGATCTGCTTGGTGTTTCCTGTTGATAGAAAAGAAAATGTACAATACATATGTATGATCTAAAAATGTTGAAGTTTCATACACTTCATAGTCATACTTCTAAATATTCTAAATTTTTTGAGGGGGTTCCCTGTCTACCCTTTCTAAAAAAATCTTCTTAGATACGAAAAAGAGTGAGGGGTTCCCTGTCTACCCTTTCCCAGAAAAATCTTCTTAGATACAAAAAAGAGTAATTTCAAGTTCGGTGCTTGGCCTTAATTTTGATTGGCGTTAGTTTTGAGAGAGCATGCCGGTGGTGTAGCGAATATTATTATTATATTATAATTATTATAAGAAAACAGTTGTTTTGTTAGGAATATGATTTTTGGGCCTGAGTGAAAAGGCTGAAATAGAAATTCTAAAGATATATTTAAGATTAGGACAGTATCGGAGAACATACATTTAGATGAAAACAGGGATTTCAAAGAGATTCATTGGATTTACCTGCCGTTTCCCAATGGCAATGGAGCTCTCCCGTCTGCACATTCTTCGTCGACACCTGCATTAACGTGTTGTCCCACACCTTAACTTTCGTGTAACTTCTCCAGAAACGTCTCAGCAACCCTACTCTCGGGAATTTGTTCCACCTTTATCCACTTAATTGCGCTTCCTTTGCACTTTCTGATGCTTTTGTCACTAAAATTTATGACTTTGGACGTGATACTTTGGACATGAATAGAACAAAAACAGGATTTAGAAGGTTCTACACTCTCCGTCGCACCTGAACCTCTGCTAGTATGTGTGTGTGTGCATGAATGAAAGAACGTGATTGGTCGAATCGTGAATCTAATTGAAAGTTACCTATGATAGCGGTATCGTGATTGGTTATTTTTACCGAGAAAAGAAAAAATTCATGGACGATATCGTCGTGAACAAGCACATTCGTTATGATCGTTTTCAAGGCGCGTTATTTTGCATATGTACAAGATGCCGCCGAAAAGAACGTGCCATTAGCAACGGATGCGAGATCTACGCGCATGCCGCAAGCAACAAACGCGTTTTTTTTTTCAAGCTTATTCGCCGGATTATGTGCATATGCATAAAATATATGTAATGGAGAAACTAAATGGACCAAAACATACAATTCTAAGAATGAAATATATTGCTTTTCCTCACACAAGCTCTCGAGGTATGGCCATTGATACGACCAACGATCGTGTCCCGTGGTGTGATCCGGGGAGGCAGCTGATAGAGTATACATCCTTAGATGGTTCACTTAGTCGAACAACTCCGCACTGCGCAAACACATTCGTTACGATAATTTTCAAGGAGTTTTATATGTTGTCATATGCACAGAATCCCGCAAAAACGTATATTGAGCTACGGATGCGGAATGTACTTCTGCACGTGCAGCTTATCGACGGGATTCTATGCATATGAAACATACAAATGCCCTAGATATACCACAACACGTAATTCTAAGTTTACAACATTTTAATTTTCCTCACACCAGTCCTTCGAGGTATCGCCATTGATACGACCAACGATCATGCCATATGGTGTGATCCCGGTAGGCAGCTGATAGAGTATACCGACTTAGATGGTTCTAATAGAGGTGTGCTGATCAGTACTGGAATCACTGCGCCAAACGATATCGTCGTGAAAAAACACATTTGTTACGATCATTTTCAAAGTTCTTTATATTTTTGCCTATGCAGAGAATGCCGCTGAATAGAGCTTGTCTTGAGCAGCGGATGTGAAATTTACATGCATGGTTTAACAAACGCGTTCTTGTCAAGAATATCTGCCAGATTATGTGCATCCACAAAAAAGTATATATGTAATGGAAAAACCTAAATGGACCAAAACATACCATTCTAAAAATACAAAATTTTGCTTTCCCCCACACAAGCCCTTCGAGGTATCGCCATTGATACGACAAACGATCGTGTACTCTGGTGTGATCCTGGTAGACAGATGATAGAGTATACAGACTTAGATGGTTCCAACAGAGGTGTTCTGATCAGTACTGGAATCACTGCGCCAAACGATATCGTCGTGAACAAACACAATGGGTAATATTTCATTTTAAAAGTAAATAATTTAGCCTTCATAAAATTGAGCGAATTTACCAAATTTCACACAAATTTGGATACAAGCAGTTTTAAATTTGTGTTTTGGAAGATCATTGTACACAAGTCCATGGGTATTATAAGGGGTGAAAATTATGGCAAATGCTTGGACGCAAAATTTGCAAAATTTCAGCTTATATCAATCTTATACTAATACGTACCTGTATACAGCTTTTCTAGTCATGTTTATTAAATATAGATGTATTTGATATGCATTCTCCTTTATTCTTTTCCTAATATTCCCCAAACGTTTGTTTCTGTCGGCCCTGAAACCTAATTCATCCTAAATATCGGCCAAATTGATGATGATGATGATGATGATGATGATGGCCTCTTCTATAGCGCTTGTCTCCGCCTCAGTTGGGCGCTCATGGCGCTCGCCATATAGACGGAAGATCGAGAAAAAGGAGGAAGCCTAAGAAGAACTATTCCCATTGAAAACGTTCTTCTTTCTTTTTACAATTAGATATATTTTTTGGTGCGACATTTCCACTCAGAAGATCGAGCGTGTGAATCTCGACGGGTCAGGTCGTACGGAAATCGTAAGTGGAATTGCCGATGTCTTCGGCTTAGCGCTCGACTACAACGGTAAGCATAATGGCGACTTTGGGGGTGTTGTTCAAAATCAACTGGAAACCAACTGCAACTTTGGTAATTTTAACGCGCATTATCATTTACGTACGCTATGCGCATTTAACAAGACGCGCATGAAACAATGATTTTGATTGGCGCATTCCGATCAACTGCAACTTGCAATCAATTGTCACTTTTGGGCAATACCCCCTTAGTCATGTTAGTGTTTTTGTTTCTATCTATAAATTTACTCGAACACATGCACCCGTCCAATAGTTTGATTAATTATATCTGAAATTGAATGACTTCATGGGCGTATCTACAGCGGGAAGGTGGTTAACACATTTCTGAATGAATCTTAATGATGTCAATAATGAAATCTGAAAAAAACTCCGGAGGATCGAGAAAAAACTAATCCGATATACATTATCATCTGTTCAGCAGTCTACATAGATGCACCATAAAGATACAATTAATTTCAAATTCATTGCAACTTCATTATGTTACAGGCTCCAGAGCGACCAGGGAAGTTGCATATATATATGTTAATCAAGAACAGGAAGATTTTCATCAACATTATGGTTAAAACTTTACGAGATGATATTTTTTTCGCTCTTTACCATTATATCCAATACACAGAAGAGAGATTGTACTGGACGGATCGAGGGAATGATCGCATCGAATCAGTGCTCCTGGACGGCTCTGACCGCACCATACACGTTAACGTGCTGGAGGGACACAGTACCGTAGACCCTTACGCCATCGTGGTACGCGGAGAGAATAATGATATCTATTTCACGGATTATAATCATTATAAGCTCTATTGGATTAACGGAACGAGCAATTCCTTGACGGCTCAACAGGTTATACCAATCAGCACAACTCCTTACGAGCCAAGATGGCTGACCCTTATCCCAGGTAAGTACATCATATACCTGGGTGATTCATGTGTGCTCTAAAGATTAATGTTGTAGTAGTATATAAGTCTCATCTACGTATACCCGTTATACACAAATAACACTTTTCATATGACGCTTTTCCAACGAAACCAATAGTACCGTAATTCTATAATTATTACCACGGCTAAATGATAAACAAGAACGACCTCGCCTGAACGGGAAGTATTTTGCCAAAAGAGTTCCTAGCTGTCCGTAGACGTGCAGCTCCATTTGTGAAAGTAAAGTATTATAAGATTAATATGATTCCACAACATTGTATCATAATATAAATAAAAGCGAAACAGTCGACACGATTACATGCTTGAATAATTATCAAAAATGCTGCGTTTACCCCCAAATCTTTGAAAAATAGGATGCTCGCAAAAATGCCATATTGAACTTTTTGCTAACTGTATGTACAAATACAAGTTTTCAGTACCTAAAACACAGATAATAACTATTACAGATCCCGTAGTTACGACCCAATCCACTGCCACAACCACCGAACCAACAACGCAGGCTATGCAACCAACTACAACTACGCAGCAAGTAGCAACTACACAGCAACCTATAACTACGCAGCAAGCAGCAACCACGCAACAAGCTACAACGACGCAGCAAGCAACAACTACGCAGCAAGCAGCAACTACGCAGCAAACAACAACTATGCAGCAAGCACCAACTACGCAGCAACCTACAACTACACAGCCAGCAGCAACTACGCAGCCAGCAGCAACTACACAGCAAGATACAACTACGCAGCAACCTACAACTACACAGCAAGCTGCAACTATGCAGCCAGCAGCAACTACGCAACAAGCTACAACTACGCAGCAACCTACAACTACACAGCAAGCTGCAACTATGCAGCCAGCTACTCTTTCACAGACGATAACACAACCCGTTACGACAATATCCCCGGCATCATCGGGACCACGAATGACTTCGAAAATTTTCGTGGCACGTGGAGTGCACGATGAGCAAAGGGCGAACACCTGTATGCGGGACCATGTGATTGAAACAATCAGCACAATGACTAGTACACGATGTGCGATGATTTGCTTAAATAACCAGTTGTGTCTCTCATTCAACTATTATAGCAATAGTAAAGTTTGTGAATTAAATGACAAAAGAAAGAATGATGTATCGGTAAGTGCATTTGCTAATCCTCAGAGCAACTGTCATTTCTTTGAGCTAGAATGATCAACTCAGCAATAAAAATGAATTTCTGACGCATGGCTAACATTTAACCCGCAATGGACGTAGCGAACACGTGAATTGCCCACTACGCTCTAATACGACTTTCATGCGGACCGTATGTGATTTCCTGAAAGATTTAATATTGGTGCATTTCTGTCCGTATGTTCAAACGTTTCGTCATAACGTCATGACATGCATCAATAATTACTCCACTTGCCTTTGATTCAATCGAAACTTGGTCCAATTCCCATTGATAAAAGTAAAAGCAACCACTTAGTTCAATTCAGCTCGATCAATGGTTTGATAAATTCTGCCATAATCTATATACATTGCGAGACTGAGGAGTTAATAGACCGAAAGAAAATTTGCCTACATTGTAATCCTAGAGCAAATGTCTGTTGACAGCTATTAATTTGGCGGATATTATTGCAAAAAGATTGTTTAGCCAATTTTAAAATGGAGATAATCTGGCATCAGACTGAAAGAGGTAAAACAATTTGGCGACATATATATCTGAAGGAACATAATACGCTCAAACATTTCCACGTGGCATTTATCGGATGATGAAAACATAGTTACGTTGTTTATTCTTGAACTGCAAAATCACACGACAGTCTTTGCACAGAGCAGCAAGAATAAATTTCTGCAATCGCTATGCAATCTCTACACTCAGGCTTTCCATCGTTACGCAGTCTCTCTATAATCGCTACGCGGACGCTACACGAACCCACTCGTGTTCTCTATCATCGCTACACAGTCTCTGCAAGGAGTGTACAGGGCCCTATTTTGCTATGCATTATCTGCATTGATGCACATGGTATAGTCTGTAAACCGATGTCACATGACCTTCACACGAATCCTATTTATCTGTAACCATTGAAGAGATATTCGATTATTCGCGAATACCAGCTAAAAAAAAAGAAGATTAAAGTTTGTTTGAAAACATTGAACATTGATGAACAGTTGGTCATTCAACATTTTGATTTGTTATGTTTCCTAAACACTTTGTTATTAACCGTATGTTTTTTTTTCGAACGAAGCAGTCTCTGTTGCACCCAACGCTTTTTCAGAAATCCATATTTTGACATTTCAGTCACTGATCTTAATAGGAAAAATGGAAAAATGTGCTTGTATGTTTCGAAATACCAGCTTCCTCGGTTCCCGATGGCAAGATTCACAGAAGAGCTAACTTCATTTTAAAAAATAATAAAAAACTGATGTTTTTAATGACGTTAAGATATTAACACGTGCATGGACATATTGAACAAAGGTTGTTTGAGCACACCCAATGCCACCCATCCTGTAATGCAATCGTTATTTGCGGCGTTATGACGTTTTAAAGTTCTACTAACATTCTTCAAACAAACGCAGTTATAATCATGATGTTTTTGTTTCAGTAAGAAATAAACGAATTAAATGTGCCGTGCCGATATTCAACTGATTAAAAAAAAAGGAGATGAAAGACAGAAATTTGAAAATAGCAATTCGAATGGCAATATTTTGGTATATGATGCTAGTTTAAACGACGACATCTTTTGTTAATCATGCATGCAAATTCTTATTCATAATGTAAGATCTGGACGCTAGTGCTAAAAACGTTGCGTTTTACCGCAAGTCAGAAAACTTGACGCAACTCCACTTTCAACCAATCAGGAGCGCGTATTTAGGACTTGCGTTTAATTTTTGGAGTTGCGTTTAAACACAACTTTTGATGCAATAGGGCCCAGATGAAAAGATTCTGAAATAAAAATCAGTAAAACATTAAAGGGGAACTTCACCCAGACATGAATGTGTGCTCAGTGGATGAAGAAAAATACAATGGTCAATCTGTGAAAATTTGAGCAAAATCCGACAATCCATTCAAAAGTTATGAATTTTCAGAGTTTTGATTTACACCCCTCATGGGCTCCATACATTGGCAAGCGTACAAGCACAAAAATGGCTGCCAACATGGAGAACTCTCTATTCGCTTTGTACACAAAATTTCACATTTTCCTCTTTTTCCAGAAAAGTAGACAAAATTTTGTTTCTTCGGTGAAATATATTATAGCCACATCGATTCTGCAAGCATTCCAGAACGAACGGTGTTGATTCTTCATTTAAAATATGATATTGATCCATTTTCAATAAATTTATATACAAGGTGAATGAGGAGTTCTCCATATATGACATCACAGATTATGCTAATTAGCTATACGCATGCCAATTCAAGGATGCTCATCATAGGTGGAAATAATAACTTTAAAAATGTATAACTTTTGAACGGATTATCCGATTTTTCTCAAATTTTCACAGTTTGTTCATCTGATTTTTCTTCATTTAATGACCGTACATTATTGTCTGGGTGTAATTCCCCTTTAATACTATGATCCACAGAACTTGTGTATGTTTCAAATTCTTTATATACAGGGTGTCCTTAGGTATGGTGCTGCTACACTATAGGATTTTCGCATGCTTTAAAATATGTCGTCATGAAATGAGATTTTTATATACATGTATATATACAGAACAGTTTTCGACATATACACACCAAAATTGAAGCATTTCGACGGATGTTTTAATGCATCACCGGTGTTTAAAACTTACATCCAGGTATAGTGCAACTTATGCACGCTGATCATATGCTACGAATATGCCTCGAATGTCAGGAAACTCAATCGAATGCCGACGTTTACACTAAAAATTGTCATGACTTCAAACATACACCCTTTAAAAACCATTTGAGTGTGAGAACACCGTTAAATGTTCACAGTTCCATGGTCAAATCTTATGTAGTGTTCCGGAAGCTTGCCTGTCAACGAGAAGGTCATGGGTCGAATCCCATCCATATCGTTACTATTCGCCAGCCCAAAAATGAAATAAAATCATCTACAACCAGGGCCCTGTAACATAAAGGTTTGTGATTAATCGCTAATTTGATTTTGCAATCAATTGCAAACTTTAGTACATGATTTGCCATAGACTTGCGATTGATATCAATCGCTATCAGATTAGCAATTAATTGCAAACCTTTATGTTACGGGGCCCAGGTGTGATTGGGACCCGTTTGTATTATCATCATTATCATGAATTATGATGAATGTAGCATTGGGCATGTTGGGCGTTTAAAGGGAGTAGAAAATGTGCACATTCTGTATGCATCTGAATTGAATAACCTGGGTGGGGGATGATAAAAGCTGTAGATAACTGCATGGCTCGCTGTATCAATAATTTGTCAAGAATTGAAGCAGCAAACGTAGAGAAACTAGACATACTATTGTATCATAATAATTAGATGTATCACTATCATTGTTATTAAGTTTGATTAAAGGGAGGAGGTGTGATAACATGAGTGGAAGGTGATTCTGATGCGGCGATGTCATGCTTGCCCGTACATATTAACATTCAAACCTAGGCAAAATGTCACACTTTCAAACTCTAGCAATTCAATTTCCAACGGTATTTGTATTTGACAAATCAATAAAGTAAACTCCAATCTAATAAGCGAATCTTTGTGCATAAATATGGTTATATTGGGCTCTAAACAAACGTGATAATTCGACGCTGATAATTGCAGTATCCAAGGGGTGGAACGTTCATGCCAAGTAATTGATTGTCTGTGTGATTAACGGCACGCTCAAAATCAAATAAAGATCCTACAGCTGACGTTTATTTGAAACAATTAGGGAGTAATTAATAGTACCTACGAAACGAATCTAGTCACAAGGAACGGCAATTGTTTTGGAAGAAAACGCTCATTGAGATGTGACTAACGCGTTCTGCTTTCCAGCATTTACAATGTAAGTTTATTTATTATGTGATTTATTATGTGATTTATTATTTGATTAATAGACGAATACCTAGTACATTATTGTTTTCTTGGCGTTTCACATAGCTTTAGTTCAAACGTTGGCTGTATATATCATGACGTTCAAATGAAATTCCAAATTCCAAACTGATGATTGCATTCTCTCATGAATGATTATGTTGCCGGCATACTGGCAAAATAATTTGCAAGTGCAGTCCGTCCAAAGAAAAATATTTGTTTAGGTGTCCTCAACCAACAAACCTTCCGATAGATGCCCGTAGTAGTAATCATGTATTTGCATTTTGATTTTGCTTTTCATTGAAATTAGAAATTCTCTGTAAAATTGCAGGTGTATAAAAAAATACATCCGAAAAGTAATTTTCGGCTATTTTCAGATGTTCTTTGGTTGTTTACTGCCTTCTAAATCTTCTTTACCCTATGTATTTAATGAATTGTGCTTGAAAAAAGGACAATAAAAAGTTTTCTTCCCCGACTGATTGACATATATGGGTGGCATCCCAAACATTTTGTTGGGGGATGGGCCTTACACGCAAGTTAAGGCTATCAGGTACCTTTGCATCCATATCCTACGTCTGTCGAGCGATCATATGACGCTCCGTGAACGCAGAAATATGGTGAGTAGACGCTTGATCGATGCTGAAGGCGTTCGTCTAGTGCTGGACGAATACACGCATAACGTAAGCTAATGGAAGCTGGGCAGACAATGACTATGGACTCAAAGAGCGTAGAGCGTCTGCCCCATGAACGAAAGGTCGTGGGTTCGATCCCTGGCCGAGTCATACCAACGACTTATAAAAATTGGACCATCTGCCTTCTTGCCAGTCGCTCGGCATTTAAGAATGGAGAAGGGTAATAATAACTTAATGTTATGCAGGGCCCTTATAGAAGAACTGCAGCTTACAGCTGAAAGTGACTCCCCTGGGTAAATAAGAGGTATTATTATTATAATCATTATTATGAAAGATTTGATTGAGTCATAAATATTTTATTATTCAATGAAACGACACTTATGGCAGTTGCCTGATAATTTGGTACGAATTCAACGGTTTTAGATTAAGCCTTATAATGTTTTATCTATCTTAAAACCAAGAGAGCGATATATTCGATTTGATTAATCCTTGTTTAAGCATTTTGGGGTACTATTAAGAACGTTTATTTATCTAGGTCTTTATCGTCGTCAATGAATATTTCCTCTCCATTAATGATGATTGTTCTTACCCATTTCCAGAATTTACGGATAGTTTTTTGCTCATGGCAATGGCAATGTTGACGCTGTCAGTTGTGGAGCCAGGCTTCGCATTTCTTCTTGTCGTTTCTTCAATACATGTTGCAGTCGCAGGTATATTATTATCTACGATTTTTTTTATTATTTTTATGATGTTGAGAATATGTTCTATAGTTAAAGAATTATTGATGATACTTTCATTTCATCTTGAACAATCATCTGACACTTTTTTTAATCAATCTACATGTCCATTTCAACTGTGGTCTAGTTTAATCTGTTTGCACTTGATCATTTAATGAGTGAGTGTATATATATATATATATATGATCAATTCAAATGTATCGGCTTTCAGCAGAATTATCGATTTTTTTATTAAAACAAAAATCAGTATGTCAAATTAAGAGAACGCTAAGATCTAGATATAGCTTTGTGATATTCAAAGATTATGGTTAATGGGTGCAAAGATTAAATACCGCAGGTGTGTTATGTAAATTGCATCTGTGATTCATTGGCCACTACAGCCAAGATGCATTTCATCCATTATTTGTATCTTTTCTTCACAGAGGTGATGCTAATGACTACCAACATTGCACATTCCCAATCCTTCTACCTAGTTGAACCGGATGATGGAGGATCCTATATTGACGCGGAGTATTACGAAACTCAGACCGATGGATACCCGTTTTCATTTGCATATGACGACAGGTCGGGGTTCCTTTATTGGACTGATCTGACTCTAGATTGCATCAGTCGTGCTATGATTGATGGGTCCGAGTATTCAGTGTTGGTAGATGAGGAAATGTTAGGTAAGTAAGTGATGGAACGGAAAGGTTTGAGGAGCGAGGCGGATAGGAAAGAAAAGGAGGCGTCGTGGTGTAGTGGTTCTGATTCTCGCCTTTCAACACTGGGGTCGAAGGTTCGAATCCTACCCATGGCGTTAATTTCATTCAGCAAGAAATTACTCCACATTGTGCTGCACTCAACCCAAGTGAGGTGAATGGGTACCTGGTAGGAATATTAATTCTTTAAAATGCCATGTGCGCTGGTGTACGCCGGGCTAAAGCCAGGGTAATAATAATGCAAAACATCTTGAACACTCCGCAGAGTGAATAAGTGCGCTATATAAATTGCATCTATTATTATAAAAGCGAAGGGGTGTCACACAAATTAACAGCGATTGCACGTATTGATTAGGTTTTTATAGGCAGCCTCGAACTCTACGAACTTTTCCTAAAATAACCATTTCCCTCACAGGGGTCGGTTGCAGCACAATAATTACTTTTTGCTGCTTCCACCAATGATATTCATGTCAATATATTCTATTTGTGTTTATATTATCCTTTATCATTATTATGATTATCATTATTCATTATTGACATTATTAGTGGTAGTATCAACCATAATGCATTATCATTATGTTAAGGGGGGGGGGGGGTTAAGAACCAATCTTTAGGACAATCTTTATATTCATAATAAATGCCTTGGGTTCCTCATTGCTGATTGACATTAACTATTGTTTTGAAAATAATAATACGGTAATTCGTAATGGGCGGCAAATTAGTAATCTCGAGCAATCTAAATCATCTAATCATTATTTTATGTACAGTATATGCAAATACCCCTATTGAATTCATCATAATGTTAACATACCTCCTCTTGATTTTCCTTTTCATCGCGCCAATTTTCAGATATCTGCGGAATCGCCATCGATCAGGTCAATGACCGTATTCTGTGGACCGACGTCGAAAAAGAAACAATCGAGTTCACCGACCTCGATGGTTCCAACAGAGGCGTCCTGATAGATACTGGTATCAGCTACCCAACTGACATCATAGTGTCGAATAAATACGGGTAATAAAGTCTTCATAAGCGTATCAGTAATTTGATAACGGGGGAGGGGAAGGGAGGTGCCAGAGGGTCTCGATTACTTTTAACACCCCTCTCAGGACCACCATGACTAACTTATATTATATGAGATATATATATAAATATCTAAATCTTCAGGGACTTCTGTACAGCCCCCTGATAGTCAATTTAATCCCAGTCCTATGAGCTGCCAAAAAAGGCCTTCAGATTAAATTTTGGATCCACTCTGGCGAACTTCCGTACTATCCCTGGTTTAGAGGGAAAGTCTTTATCAATTCGTCCACATGTTACCTAATTTCGCACCCCCTTGCCCACCCAGGTCCCTACCCCGATTCAACACGATTCTAAGAAGACGATTTTTAGTCCAGTTGAATCCTCTTTTATCCAAGTTTGTTTCCCTATTTGTTCGGGAGCAGTTTTAATCAGATTAATAAGGACTCGACTGGACAAATAGTCGTGTTCAATCTGGGTGTCTACGTGACAAGGGTGCGGCGGTGTTTCACCAAATTACGAAAGACTTTAAGAACGACTTAACGCACGACTGGTATCAGTTCATCAGTGATGAATGACCGAGAATCCCATGTGTGTTACACTCATTTACGTTCTCCAGTCCTTCTTAAAAGTATGCGTAACCATTTGGGGAGACACCGCTCGGGGCCCTATGTTCACAGACGCAGTGTCTCGTTGGGTGAAATTATGTGTAAAAACCTCACAAATGATTTTTTTTTTTACAAGTTCTCAATAGAATATAATGATAAACCTAAGAAGGTCACATAGTGGCCATTTCCTCATAATTTAAATCCGCTCAGGTAAACTAAAGGTTCCATAAAACGATCAAGTAAGAGCATCCTAAACAATTTTTAGTCTTGTATATAATTTTTGTCTATACGATGGTTCTTTCAAACTAACCCGGGAGGCAGTGCAATATATCTTTCTTCGTATCCAAGTGATATTCATTCAATTTCCCACATGCAGGTACATATTCTGGTGTGACTTGGACTTTGGGAAGATCGAGCGTATGAATCTAAACGGGTTATATCGTACGACCATCGTAGACCAGATAGGCAATAGGATGGTGAGCTTAGCACTTGGATATCGTGGTAAGTGCGCAGATTAATTGGATAGAATAGTAGATATACAATCACATATCATATTGAATCCCTCATTTCAGTTTGCCATGCACACTGATTTGATTTGATTTTATTTTCGTCGTCATCATGCAATAAAACTCCATGTTTAGGATATCCCATGAAAGCCGAAATCGTATTTCCAATGGCATGAACGGGGTCCTTATGAAACACAGAATGTACAAATTTGCACTATTGTGCAGCATGATGCAGCGCTAGGATCTCCGTAAACTATTTAAAGATGAGGTAGTATTGGGATTTGAACCTGCACAGTAGGAGACCGCTTAATTTCAAACCAGCCGGTCTACCAACTGAGCAGTTACTCCGCTCTTGGATATGTTTAGTTCATCAGAACTTACGTTGTCCTCAAGTGCACGATTTAACATATTTTTTTCTTACTCATGGTGCTGTCGTTCTTCTCAGATATCCATCCATCCGTCGGTCTAAAGTCGGAGAAATATCATACAGGCGTTCGGTCTCCTCTCTCTCTCTCGTAAAAAAAAGAAGAAAAAAATATGCTGCAACAATGTAGTTCATGTTTTAGACATCATTGTTTAGTGAAGTGAATTTGAAGGAAGTTGTAAATTCTCCAAAAGAGCAAATCGGCCAAATACACAATATTGGGGAAAATTTGGGTACCGGCACCAACGACTTAAAGCATTGTCAACATCTTATGACACCCGATATGGGGTACTTTCTTTGGTTCATACGAAATTGAGGATGATAGGCAGATAGGTGACGTGTTTTCTTCATATTGAATCAAACAAACTTATCAATGAATACGATTATCCAATCAATAACAATCATATCGCCTGAACAACAGTACTCATTTGCTAGAATCTTTCTGTTTTATTGTGCTTTTATACATATTTATCTATATTTTCCCTTTTTCTTATCAAAATATGTAAATTACACTGATGTACAGAGCAGCGCCTATTCTGGAGTTACAGCACGCACCAGCGTATCGAATCGGTAACTCTCGACGGGTCTGACCGCCGAACGCATGTTACCGGCCGCGGTAGAAGGGCACAATGTTTTCGACCCGTACTGTATCGCCCTACTTGGGGATCATAATGGGATCTATCTCACGGACTACACCCATGACATGATTTTCTGGCTGTTTTTACTGTATTTGTTTTGTTTAAGTGTGTTTTCTGCATATCGTTATGTTCTATAGAATACTTGGTCCAGAATTCTTATATCAAAATATGTGAATGACATTGGTGTACAGAGCAGCGCCTATTTTGGGCCCCGTAACATAAAGGTTTGCGTTTAATGGCTAATCTGATAGCGATTGATATCAATCGCAAGTCTATGGCAAATCATGTACAATAGTTTGTAATTGTTCGCAAAATCAAATAACGATTAATCGCAAACCTTTATGTTACGGGGCCCTGGAGTGACAGCACGCACCAGCGTATCGAATCAGTAACTCTCGCCGGGTCTGACCGCCGAACGCATGTTACCGCGGTAAAGGGGCATAGTGTTTTCGATCCATACTGTATCGCCCTACTTGGGGAGCATAATGAGATCTATCTCACGGACTACACCCATAGGATGGTTTACTGGTTGTTTTTACTGTATTTGCTTGGTTTAAATCTGTTTTTTTTTTTTGCACGTCGTTGTATTCTACTTGCTCCATAATTCTTATCAAAATTTATGAATGACATTGGTTTACAGAGCAGCGGCTATTCTGGAGTGACAGCATAGACCAGCGTATCGAATCAGTAACTCTCGACGGGTCTGACCGCCGAACACACGTTACCGCGGTAGAGGGGCATAGTGTTTTCGATCCATACTGTATCGCCCTACTTGGGGAGCATAATGAGATCTATCTCACGGACTACACCCATAGGATGGTTTACTGGTTGTTTTTACTGTATTTGCTTGGTTTAAATCTGTTTTTTTTTTTTGCACGTCGTTGTATTCTACTTGCTCCATAATTCTTATCAAAATTTATGAATGACATTGGTTTACAGAGCAGCGGCTATTCTGGAGTGACAGCATAGACCAGCGTATCGAATCAGTAACTCTCGACGGGTCTGACCGCCGAACACACGTTACCGCGGTAGAGGGGCATAGTGTTTTCGATCCATACTCTATCGCCCTACTTGGGGAGCATAATGAGATCTACTTCACGGACTACACCCATAGGATGGTTTACTGGTTGGATAGATTTGATGGCTCGAGGACGGCTCAGCCGGTTTTTACATCACCCGATTTGGTACCCAATTCACCAATCTGGCTTTTGTTTATTCAAGGTACGTACTTTCGAAATATATTTTTGCCAGATGATGATAATCGGCCATTTTGGAAATAAAAAGGCATGTGTAGATGCCAAGATGCATCGAATCAAATTTGTTGTCTAACTTGGCGAATACATTAAATCAACTTAGCGTATAGCTGTAAAGGCGGGGATCTTTTTTTAAAGGCCATATTATGGAACGTTTGTACAGTTTGGATTATGACTTTTTGTGCCCAATGCTCCAATTTTAATGTGATTCCGATTAAATAAAATTTTGAAATTTTTGGAAACTAGCAAATGAGCAAAAGACTAGATCACATAATGTAGAAGGCAAAATATGCATTTGTTCCTCAACAGTTAGACGCACCTTATTTGGAGTTTGTAGAATATTATCTACTTTTGCGTTTTACTACTTGGCTTTTGATTTGTTTGTTGCTAAAGACAGCATTTTGATCAATAAAACCTTTGATGACAATTATCTTAAGAAACGTATTTGTATCATCCCATCTTTATCACACACACCTAAGCTGGCCCGTTACGTTGTCAGATTAATGTATAATATGATAAACAATTTCCGTAAAATAAGTCAAACGCCAATTCAATGCTCCTTTGTAATGCTATTCAAATCGAAGACGGCTCGTGATTGCTGTGGCCACACAGTTCAATACACGGCGTACGGCTCTCTTGTCCCTGACTCACTTCATTTTGCGGAATATAGTTTATACCTTGCTGTATATAATTGATCTTATTTCCCGATTTTATTTCCATCTAATGCAATATATAATTCACAGATTCTACATCTGCCACCGAATCTTCTTCCACTCAGCGATCTATCACGGATCCGGTTTGGCCTGTGATCACATCCGGGCCTTTGTTCATCTCCAACTTCTTCATCGCCGGTGGTGAGGCGCATAACACGAATACGTGCATGC
>BQKZ01008795.1:20742-34090 GCA_036244855.1 Temnopleurus reevesii
AAAGAATAGAAAGAAAAATCACACCTGATAGTTGATAATGAAATCCTTAGGTTCCCAGAGTACTCAAATGTATACTTAACAGGAAAACCACAGTCAGCTAATACTTGTTAGTTGATCATTTTATGAAGTCTATAAACTTAATTGACACTAGAATTTTCTTTTTTCCATTAACTGTACACATAATTATGCACATTTATTTCCAATGATCCTCCAACATGTCAGAAATATGTCACATTCATCTACAATATAAAGAATCCAATTTGTATTTAATATCTCTTGTTATATCAGATAACCTCCCAGATTATCAAGAACATCCTTTGTGTTAAAGCCTGCATAAATTGTACATCCTCAGAAAATATACCTATGCTCTTGAACATCACAAAATGTGAGAAAAAAATTAATAAAAGAGACAAATTTGTCAATGCTTCTAGCCAAGATTTTGTTATGTTTGGGATAATCGTTTTTAGCAATAATCGTTGAAGCAATGTTAACTAATATAAATTTTTCATGTATTACAAAACTAATTTTGAATAGCTAAACAAGTAGAGTGGACACAAAAGGAATGATATGACATGAACAAGAATGAAAGAAAAATGAACAATTATCGAGAGAAGGAAGGAGTATAAGGCAAAATTGAAGGGCTGTTTTGATGAGCTCATTCCAATTTATTTTGTCAACGCAGGTGGCACCATTCTATGCCTTGTTTTTACAGAAAGGGGGATAAGTCTTAGGACAGGTATGTGAAGATTGAACTAGAAAGAAGATTTATTTATCTCTCTTCAAATAGACAGAGACCTTCTAACGGCTTACAGCTCTTCAACTAAAGGAAGGATGTAATTTTACTCAAAGTTTTTCTAACTTTGTGTTTGCTGTTCTCTTTCCTTCTTTTTGCAATGTAGAGCAATTATTTAACCAGCACGGGTGCCTGTTTCACTAAAATATCTTTGCATAGACTGTTTGCATTTTGATACTTACAAAAAAGTAACTTTCTTCTGAAATTTACAAGGGACATGACTTTTTGTTTTTTCTCTTGGATCTTAGAGCAAAAATTGTTTGTTTTTTCTTTATGAAATAAATTTCAGTCTGATAACTTTCTGGGTTTGTCTTGTTCTTTCCTGCCCTACTTCTTCAAGTGTAAAAGAACAAACAGTTTGCATCTCTGCATGTTATAATGGGAATAACTGCAACACATTTGTAAAGATATATATATATATATATCTATATATATATATTAGAAATATTGAGAAAATCTAAGGGATAAATATATTCATATACATTTCTACAATTTAAAAAGTCATCAAGAGGAAGAAACTGTGATCCTTCTGTATGTCTCTGATTAAATAAAAGTATTCACATGTATCTTTTCCTGAATAACACCTGGCAACAATATGGGTATATTAAAGCAGGAATGGAAAATTTGCTTTATATGCTTAAATTATGTCCATGGTAAAATAGGAGTTGTTAATTTTTATTCACATTTTGTTCTTTTCTAGGTGGCAAGGGAAAATAAAGACAGCATCTGGCAACCTGGACATCAGCTGGACTGATCTCTGATCTCAAGCTGACAATCACAGAGGATGGAGAGCTTCTGTTATTACCCAGTGTTTTCTTCAAGAAAATGTATCCCTCCCTCCCTCCCCCCTCCCCCCAAATAAAAACCATGGAATTATATTCCCATAAAAATGACAGAATCACATCATCTATTCTGCAGAGTTTGCTCTCAAAATCCCCTCCTGTACACATTCTGAACAGAGAGGGAGCTATTGCACTTACAGCTTGCCATGATCTCAATATCTGCCAGATAAGAGCCAGAAGGAGGCAAGATGTTGATTGAAATAAAAAGGGTTATTGCTCTTTCTGGTATATACATGCAGAGGTGTGAACCATTCAGGAATATGTGAATTCTAGGTTTTGATCATAAGTGAATGGCCTAGAGTGTGGTTGTAAAGTGTGTTATCACTTTTGTTCAAATTTTTCTCTATTTACATTTTAATGTTACAATATCATGTATTGTTAGCTATTTAAGTAACTTTCGCCCAAAATTTCCCCCAAGGTTAAATTTGGGCATATTTCTATATATGACTTTACTATTATTGTCTTTAGACATAAAGAGAAAATGTATGTTGCATCTAGCATGAGACTAAAACCCAAGCAATGACTACATCTTTAGAAGATAATTGCTTTCTTTGAACTCTTAAAACTTCATTGTTGATACTCAAATGGTATATTTTCTCTTGCAAATGCATTCCATGTCTAGTAGTCTTATACAGAAATTATTGTAATGAAGAAAACAAGCTTTTGCTGTGCTAGATGACTGGATACCAAAATGTGTTTGAGTGCGTGGGTGGGTGTGCAATATGTTCTAGATAATTATCGACAGGTGAATGAAATATCTGCATACACCTCACCTCACCTGCCAGTCAAGAAAATATTTAGAAGCCAGAAAGGTGGAAATAACATCATTATTACCTGCAAAAAAGTGTAAATATTTGCAAAGCAGAATTTGCCATTTGTTATCATATGTTTGCAGATTTTGCAGTCATAAAACATGACGATTAAATTCTACTAAAAATTGCATTCTTAGCAGAGATATTTCCTGCTTATCAAATACGAGAGTTAGATAATGACAGGTATCGCCGTACATTCACAATAAAGCTCTGACCCGAGTGATGAAACAATCCAGAATATATATAAGGCAAAACATATTTAGAAGGTGAATAATGTAACAGCTGAATATACATGTAAGTGAGAGAAAATGTGATAACACTGACTGCAATCTCAGACATTCATGAAAGCTTTGAATTCAAATGAAAATATATCTCATTGCACATTCTGGAACATCTCTGGATATCATTGTATTTTATTATAAACTTGCAAAAGGTTTGCCTTTCTGAAAATGCTACAGATTTTGTTTGCCCCTATCATATAGGGTTTAGTCGGCTTATTCCTTTTAAGAGCATACAAATATGAAGAAAAGGCAAAAAAAAAACTATTTACATTTAAAGAATATTGGGTGAAAAAAAAGTTCATATAAAAATGCTAGTTGAAACCATTGTTGATATTTCAATTACTCCCGAGCACGGGCAAAGAAAAATCTATGGTGTATCTGTCGTGGAAATTCAAAACTAAAGCAAATTTGGGAACTTTTATAAAAAAAAAAAAATAATTAAGTGGACTGCAATGGACGGGCAAAGTTTAGTAAGGGGTAAAATTATGAACCCATCACATGAGCAAATTTCCCCCCACAATCCCATTCCCTTCATAAAGGAACAATTTTCAGGTTGACTCGTCTGGAAAAATTGAAATTGAGCACTTTTGCTTCAGCAAGCACCTGGACAATTTATATCAACTTCCGCACTGCAGGGAAGATGAGGATGGAGAAGGAAGAAGAGAAGAGGGAGGGAGGGAAGAATATCAGGAGAGATAAGGGTGAGAAAGAGGAAGGGGAGGAGAAGAAAGAGGAAGGGGAGGAGAAGAGGAGGAAGATTGGGAGAAAGAGAAGTAAATGGTGAAGGAAGAGGGGAAGATGGGAAGAGAAGCGGAGGAGGAGGAGAGAGAGAAAAAAGATGAGGGGTAGCATGACGAGAATGATGAAGAGAAGGAGGGAGAGGGGGAAGGACGAGAGAACATGGTGCAGAGGAGGAGGACGAGATGGAGGGTAGGGACAGAGAAGAAAGAGAAAGGGGGAAGAAAAGTTAAGATATAAGAGGAGGTAAGAAGAGGGGTAGAATGATGAAAATTATGAGAGGAGAAGAAGGTGAGAGGAAGGAAGAGAGGACAAGGTGGGAAGTAGAAGATGAGATGGAGGAGAGGAAGGGAGAACAGAGGAAGAGAAAGAGAGAAGGAAGAGGAGGTAAGAAGTAAGAAGAGAATAAAAAGAGAATAAAGGTGAGGGATGAAGTAGGAAAACAGCAGAGGAGTGAAAGAGAGGGAAGATGAGGGATGGAGAAAAGGAGCAAAAGAAGTAAGAGAAGTGGGGAGAATAAGGGTAGAGGAAAGATAATGAAAAGGAATAGAACAAACTTTTGTTTGCTACAAAAAGAAATAAAACTTTTTCTAAATGTGAATATGTACAGCTGCAAAGAGTTTATGTTTCAAACAAGCAAGGGACAAACTAGGAAAATATAATCGTCTTGAAGACAAAATAAAATAGAAAAACAAGAAGAATATTGGAAACATACAGTGGAAATGTAATTGAAAGAAAGAGAGAGTCAGAGATGTAGCAAATAAATGCCATTTAGAATAATTCCGTCTTTCGCCTGATTCTCCTTGATCGTAGCAATGCGGTTTTCGGGCATTTCCCTCTTGCCCCCAGCATTGGTATGAAATTGAAAAGATTCCAAATTATGCTCATTATCTCCAATGGTGGCAAGAGTTCAGTGTTCTGAATAGGGCCAATTTCCTTTCGTTGACAATGCCTGACACCCTTTCTCATTCTTTTTATCACTTTTTATCAAATTTTCTTTCAGACACAGTGCACTAGCTTCTGCAAAAATTTGAGACCGAACCTGTAAAACTTGAATAATTTCATTCCCATTTTAGCTTTGGATATGTACAAAGGGACTATCAGGTACAAGCAAATAACATACATGTACATGTATATCACTGAGCTGTGTGCAAGATAATATTACCTGTGCATGCTTTGTAAACTCGATAAACAATGTTCTGCTTACTCATAGGAAAATGAAAATAGATAGTTGTCTTTGGGTCAATAAACATCTCAAAATTATTTGAGGATGATATAGGGTTGTAGATGCAAGATTAGTGTATTGTTTCTCAACTTATTTCATACATAAAAATTAACAGACCCCTATACCACACTACAGATGTACTCAAAAGATTCTAAACTCAAGAAGAATTGACATTAAAAATAAAAGATAGAGGTCTTCTAGTTTCTAAGGCCAGGTTTGACTGCAGGTTCTTGGTTCAATGCCTTGCAAAAAAAGTCATCGTCACAAAAGAGAGCATACGCACCAGTAGATTAAGTTAAGCCCATGCTGCATAATAATCATTTCACAAAATTCATAGAATTAATACCTATGCCCTTTTGACATTCGTTAAAAACCCTGGTCTAAAAATTGCTGTTCACTGTTCACGTGTCTGCTACGCCTGCACTTTGAGAAACCACTGGCCCTAATCGCATCAGATGTATAAAATAAATACCACTGAAAGAAGAGAATGAAATAAATACTTCCGAATTTGACAAGCAGCAGTCAATTAAGATTACACCTTCTCTTCTCAAGTCGGAGGCGGAGAAGTATTGTGATACAAGTACTCTTCCAGGCGCACAAAACCGCACGGCCCACAATGGTTAAATTACAGAAGGGCTGAATGAACTTAATGCCCCAATTATTCTTTGATAGCGAATCGCGACAGGCTTTGGCACATAAAAGAGTGATTTTAGAGGTAATTTGTCAATATTTTCATTAGATTCTCAGGCTTTGATATACCTGTGATTCAATTAATTGTCATGATTCTTGAGGTGGCGGTGGAAAGTATGGCTTACAACAACTGTGGTTGACATTTGTTCTTTTTTTAACTGCGTTAACGCCAGAACAGTAATATAATTTGAATGATGTGTGGGTATATGAGGAATTGCTTTTTTACTCTCTGCTTAATGATGATCATTGCAATGATGGCCATTCATTTATCCTTTCATGTTCTGATATTTACAGTGTAAGAGCTGATTGCAGACACGATTGATCTTTTTTTAAACAATGAGTGAATGAAGTCGACCAAACAGCCAACTACCCAACAAGCCCTGTACTCACTCTAATTTCATGTTTGTATTATTAAATTCAACATCTAATGAAAATAATAAATTTCCTTCCATCATACTGTATCCCTCAATGAATGAATTAAAAACCGTTTAACTTCACAGTTCATATATTGGGATAATTTCCAACTTTGGGCACTTAAGTGGTCTAATGGTTATGACACTTATCTAGTAACCAAGAGGTCACGGGTTCAATGCCCATTTGACATCTTTTCCACTGTACCAGGTCACCATTTTTACTTAGCAGAATGTATGTGACCTCATTATTGATGGTTGAAGGAAATATCTCGGTGCTTTTACAAATTTAATCATAATCTTATTCAACATTGCTAAAAAAAATTTAATTAGATATTCCAAATAACAATACTACTACTACTACTTCTACTACAAAGAAGAAGAAGAAGAAGAAGAAGAAGAAGAAGAATACATGTGACTTTTAAGTCACAAAATCCACAAAGATTTAGTGCTATACGCCAGTATGCATATACTTTTCAAACCAGTCAGTGCAAAACCAAAGACAGGTCATACAAAAATTCCAAATGTCCACACAAGAGGGAGCTATTTCCTTAGGAAAAGGATATGGGGAGAAGGCAGAATAGGAAGGGGAAAGAGGATAGGCAGAAAGACAGATCGAGAGGGTAAGGGAAAAGAAGAAAGACAGGACAGAAAAAATGAGAGGGAAAGGAAGAAAGACAAACAGATCAAAAGCAAAAGGAAAAAGAAAGAAATGGGAGGAAAGGGAAATGGAAAAGAAGAAAGGCCAAAAGACTAATCAAGAGGGAGGGATAAACTTAATGGAGGAAAGTGAGATTCACTGAATTAGAGAGAGGGAGAGAGAGAGAGAGAAGGAGGACAACTGAATATGAAATAAAGACCATAATCATGTAGACTCACAGAACGGTGAGCTCTACACACTACGTACATGTACATGTAATAATCTTAAATCACCATATCATCCAAAATCATTAAGGAAATTAGCCAGAACAAAGGAATTACATTTTTACTAACAAGAATTAAAACATGGCATTTCCTCCATCCTATTATCTCATTAATCTGATTTGAGCAAAAATCAAGACCCAAGTAGTCAGCTGCTTTTGTGATTTGGATCTGTCCCCCTCGGACAATCGCCACCACCACCTTGTATTTGGACTAGCCCTGGAGCATAAGACTGGCTAAGAAATTGAAAAATAATACTGAAAATCAAGAATAATCGCATAAAGGAGGACCAGCTATGCACTTGGGTAGATGCTAAGGGACTTGGGACCCCCTTCCCAATCACCTTTTGAAATTATATTTTATCTATTTTCCCCCAAAAATGAGGATGAAAATTCATTTTGACAAAGATGGTCTTTTTACAGTGTGGTTAATATAAACTATACAGTTAGAAAGCAATCAAGCACCTTGATTAAATATTCATTGTTCCCTAAAATTCCACTTAAATTCCATTTAAATATTGTATGTCAGCAGATTTCTGTGATATTCAAGAAAACTATAGTTGATAGTTTTACCTCAAATAATATTATGATCTAGTCTTTTGCTTACAAATGTAATTTTCTTTGAAAAAGATCTTAAAGAGATTCCAAATCACAAAAAGAAATATGAGACAATTTAATTGCTAAAGAGAGGGACAGGACCCGATTCTTTTAGAAAACAGATCCTAATAGATCTAAAGCAAATTTTTCAATGATAAAGAGACATTTATGATGTCAAAACAATCAATTGTTACTTTTACGATCATTTATCAGGTTTTTAAACTGTGAACAATCACTAAAATGTAAACATGTAAAAAAAAAATAATAATAATAAATATACTGTGCTTGGATAGACTTTGCCATTGCAGTAAGTTTTGCCTATTCATGTTGACAATAAAGACTTTTCTCTAGTTGTGGTACAGAGATCCAAGGACTATAAGAAATTTTTAAAAACAATTCTTACTTGTGTGTAATCTTCCAGGGTGCTAATAATTTAGACCGACACTGGATTATAAAGTAATGCAGGAAACATTGAAAGGGACAAAAGTATTGTATGAATCAGCAGGCTTCCCCCGCTGTTTGTTCTTTTTATTATATGCAAATTTTAATTTTGAAAAAAAAAATGAACACATCAATGGTGTTGCAAATGTTACAAAGATCCTGAAAAAAAAGAAAATATAAACATTGTTTCTTTCTGTTTAATTCATCCACATGCATATCCAGTTTTAAAAGGTGCTTACAATCAACCTTGCCCAAGTCGACCTTGCATTAGTTGAAAAATTAACCAAATCATAGGTCTTTTCAAGTCGCTTTCTCTTTATATTCTATTGTTATTACCCCCTATTAGTCAAAGCTGTTTTCAGTTCTCACAGATTTGACTTAGGCAAGCTTGATTGCATTTGGTTGTTGTCAGATACATTATTGGTGATGCAAAAAATGACAACGATCTAAATATTATTCTTACAATCATTGCAAGATCAAAAGGTGACAATCAGAATACAGTCAAACCTGTCTATAGAGGCCACCTGTCTACAGTGGCCACTTTTTCTGTTTCCCTTGGGGTGGCCACTGTAGACACGTTTGACTGTATTATATATGTACATGTTTAATTTCAACAGCATGCATCCCTGGTTTTCATAAGGTTTGGACACTTCCAAACATACCCACTGTTTATGGATTACAAATGTTATGAGAAGATGAAAAATAGTGACTTTCAAAATCAAAGGTGAACACTTTTAATAAGATCTAAGGGTTCAGCTAAATCATTAGATGTGTATCATTCCTGTACAATATTTTTTTTTTATGTCTCACAGATCACAGAAGGTAATTGTTTGGTTGCTATAAAATTAGGTTGTGAATAACGTACTGCAACATTAACTCTATAACAAACATCATTTTGTAAATAACCTAAAAAAAACCAATAAACTTCAGCACAATCAGAAGATCAAAGTGCCTGTTGGATTGATTCTAAACACATCAATAGTGTAAAAGTCCAACACTAAAGAAGCAAACCGTGAGCTAACTGTACTCCACGATGGAAAACGCCTACCAAACAATCCTCATCCGACGTACCTCGGTGTGAAACTGGACAGACAGCTGACCTATAAACAAAACATCGAAGCCTTGCGTGCAAAAGTCTCAGCAAGGAACAACCTACTGCGACGCCTGGCAGGCACATCATGGGGAGCTTCTACATCGACCCTTCGCACAAGTGCATTGGCCCTGGTATTTNGACGGTAAAAAAAAACTTTAAAACAAATTTTTCTAATCTCATGAGAAAACCTGTAAGTAGGGAATGGAGACCTTTCATACATTTCCCTCCATATATTCAGGGAAACTCTACAACAATGATTCACATTTTGAATACAATGAGGAAAAATGAGGAAAGTAAAGGTAGTTGCAATAAAATTATGTTGTATTTCAATTATGAAGATTCACAATATTATCACAACTCTCTGATTCTTCTACAATGCATTCATTTATTTCTTTCTCACAAAAAAATATATCTGATACTTGAGCATTGCTTTAGCATTACATGTACATTCCCTGTAATATGTATGTTTAACAGCTAGAAAAGCTTGTTTGCCATAGAGACAATACCACTTCTGAAGCAATCAGTCTAATTTGCAGTAATTAGCCACCTCACAAACTCAATTGAGGTCACCCACAAGCCCTACTTCAAATCATTGATGTATTGGGTGGGGTTTGCCATGAATTAAACATGAGAAGAACAAGTGTGATTAGGACTCGATGGCGACGGGAGCCGGGCTCGATTCGACTCCTGAAATACACACTGCCAGAAAACATGTTTTAAGTATTAACCATCTGGTTGGAGGGGACCACGGTCCGACATGTTCCAAAAACACGGCACATTCGTGTATAACATCCACTGACAAATTGGGAGCGTGAACGCCTTTCAATTTCGGGAAATGAGGGAGTGCCTCCCTGGATGTAGGGGCGAGAAGAAAAAAAAGGGCAATTTCGGGAACGCTAAGATTTACGAAAAGGAAAGAAAAACTTCCTCTTCTTTGTGAGCTAATCCAATTACTAGCTGCCTGAAGAGGAATCGGAATCATTCTTGCGTGAATTTGAGGACTGAGATTGACGCAGAGGTGTCAATCATAACTGTTTGACGTGAGAAGAATAGTAGAGCTACACAATGCAAGAAAAAAATGAGGAAAACGATTGAATTAGCACATGAGCGGTTCCGAGATTAACCAATAGTGGTAATCCAAGCTCGGGGCACCCTTGGTGGGAACCCCCGTCGAATCACAGTACGCCATTATATCGTCGACATTGGGGTCCATGTGCGGGGTGGGCGAACTCTTGATACCTTCAAGTCTCCATTGTGTGCGCAACCCACACCCCCGGCCCTGCCTTTCAATCTCTTGATAGCCAAACCATTAACGACCGACTCAATGCAACCACAAAAACCTAAAAAACAAGAAAAATATCCTATGAATCCCGTTAAATTCCCCACCCCTTCTCTGCACAGGCCCTCATGGAGGGAGGGCAAAGTCTTGACATGGAAGGAAAAAATGGAACAAGCCGTTGCTGAAAAATGCCCGGCACAAACCTTCTGTTAGGCTCGGTGCGGAGCTCGCAATATTCTTGACAAAACTTTACATTTCTACTTGATTTGACTGAATAGTTGTATTGCTTTGTTGGGGCCAATCAAATCCAGTGGCATCAAAACACTTCTGGGACAAAGCACATAAAATCCATCTATAGGGCACTGAACTAGAATATGAAAAAAAAAGGTTGACAGAATCCAAGAGAAAATGGTTTCTTTCAGCAGACATCACCCGAACAACAATAGCAGAGAAGGGTTTATAAACATGGTAGGAGTGAAACGTCTCAGTGATAAAGCTACATCTTTCTTTGTGTATCAAAGACATTCACACCAACCAGACGAATAATGATCTCACCAGACATCATTCAAACTTGACAAAAGAACACGTCTCTTTTGATCAGATATTGCATGTCAATTATTATTAGTTTATAATTCTTTGTAAAGATGTTTGACTGACACCTCAAAGATTATTAAAATATATGTTTGAATTTTAAAGATCATCTTGAGTTTTGGAAAAGAGAGTGAATTTTTACACGAAGTGGTTATAGATTTTTCTACATTACATAGGTTATGATGCGGATCAGACCCTTTTGCAAAGACAAGAAAAGTTTATGAAACCAATTGAAAAATGTCTTAAATATCTATTTCAATTGCCAAGTGTTTACCCACAGTCAAGTACACATAACGAACCCAGGTAATATAATATAATAATATGTAACCATATTTTATATATCGGGTAGCACAGAAATATCAAAATCTTTATTTGACATGTACTTTATTTGTTCTGATTTTTATTTCATTGGTCTTTTCAAAAATTTCCAACATGTATATCAATTGTTTTTAATTCTTATAAATTTGTAACTTTACTATTTTCTGCATCATTCTTTCTGCTTTTTTTTTAACTTAAAGTCAAACAAACAGACAAATATCAAGTTTGCCAAAGTGTCCAATAGGACACATACCACTTGTACAATATTTCAATTTCAGAATGAAACAATGGGTCAAGTGGAATCACATACATGGACATCTCTATGATTTCACTTCTAAGAGCCTGTAGTCCTATATTTATAGTTTTATCTAACATTTCATTGGTTAGTTTATTTAGATTTTTATATTCAAGGTGTACTGGGTTTCAATAGAAGCTACTACAATTCATGTACCTTTTATTATCTGCAAGAATACTTTGGCTTACAAGATGCATTTTAAATTTTGGCAATGGTACAGAATTACCCTGTTCATGTAATTCAAATTTTATAGATTATTCATGGTATCCTTTCATGGATGTTAAACTTTGGATGATACAAGTTTTTGGAAAAGATAAGTGGATGCAAATTGATATTTACTTTTGTGTAATATATCCAACATCAACACATTGTGCATTTTGTTGGCCATTATCACATGTATTGTCTTTAAATTAAATAGGTTCACCTAATGCACAATAATGGGTCAATGAATGAAAAAAATGATATGAAAAGTATAGTACACCAAGCCATATTAGTACGAACACTGTACAATTCACAGGCAATCATGGCCTCCTTTTGACACAAGATGGCAGTATACCACTTATCTCAGCTGGAATGGGTTAACCATTCAAATAGCTCTACCCCATTCTAAAGTATTATTGAAAAATTGATTATAATATATATATTTTTTTTATAAACCTTCATTCACCTCTCTATTTTCCCATCCTCCACCACCTCTTCATCCTCCTTCTCCCTTAACTCCTCCAGCTCTTCATCATTCTTCTTCTTCTTCTTCTTCTTCTTCTTCTTCTTCTTCTTCTTCTTCTTCTTCTTCTTCTTCTTCTTCTCCTCCTCCTCCTCCTCCTCCTCTTACTCATCCTCCGCTTCCTACTCATCCTCCTTCTCCTTCTTCTTCTTCAACTCAGCCATCTCTTTGTCATTATTCTTCTTCTCCCTCTGCTTTTCTTCATAATATTTCTTCCTCTTTTCATTCACCTCTCTATTTTTCTTCCTCCTTCTCCTTCTTCTTCTTCAACTCCTCCATCTCTTCATCATTATTATTCTTCTTCCTCTGATTTTCCTCATATTTCTTCATCTTTCCTCTTTTTAGCTTCTTCCATCTAATCTCTACAGATTATCTAAATGTGTATTCTATACTCTCTTTCTCTTTCCCTTTGCCTCAGAAACGCATATTTGCAACTGCAGGGACTGAAAGGAGAGACTACACATCTACCAATAACCTGGATGAATTTAGTCACAAGTAGGCACTATTGAACTTAATAAACCTTGCCCATACATTAATCCAGTAATTTCATCGAGATTTAAGATGAAGCAGAAATTTATGGCACACTTTCAACATGTAAAATCATTGAAGATTTAAAGACCAGAGCTTGAGGAAAATCAACCAGGCTTCAATTGAGGGCTTGATATACATGTAGCATAAATACAGATAACTGAATGTAAAATTCTCTCTTGTTACCATAATAAAAAGCACTAAACATTATTTGTCTGCCCCCTCCCAATGCAAGGGGTGGAAATGTGATCATAATGGTGATGACGACATGCTGTGTGCGTTGCCTCGTTTCACTTCATTGATTTACACCGTTTACTTATGTACCTAACATAAATAGATCTTACATCAATGCATGAAATCGCCTAGAAGTTATCAAGTAAATGTATACAGTTAGAAATTATCTATGATGTGCTTAGATAACTAATGAAAGATAGACCTGGGAATAGTTTTATGCACATCTTATCAATCATATTGCATAAATCAGGCCGAAAACACCTAATAGTGCGATCACTTTTCAACAGAATTTGCCGCTATCGCTAATTTATTAACCAATCAGCACTTCCATTGTTCATTGAATCTGCGCCTCCTAGGAATTTCTATTTATCCCCCGCTTGTCATGCTTGTACGCGCCATTCATCACGATCGTTTCATTATCTACTTTACATTCTTGACAGATTATCTTGCTCTGTCATTTCTGCCCTGAATAAATTACGACGGCTCGTTTCAAGAGTGAAAATCAAATTTACAATTTAAATCACGTTTTAAGGAATT
>BQKZ01008796.1:0-13133 GCA_036244855.1 Temnopleurus reevesii
CCCCTTTAAGAGGAGATGGTGGGGTGGGGGAAGGGGAATATGTTCTATTATTTTATTGAGACACACTGTACTTGAATCCTAACCTTGGAAGGGGGCCGAGTTCAGTGTGAATTGGAGACCCGTGGAAATATGATATGCATGCTGGATATTCATGCTCATGTGTAAATGTTGTCGATGAGCAGGTTGTGGTGGGATTGTCATGCTAGCAAGTCTTAAGAGTACCGAATTCAATTACAACACGTATAATCTATTTCCGTAAAATTAAGTCAAACACCAATTCAATGCTCCTTTGTAACGTTATTGAAATCGGATCCGGCTTGTGATTGTTGTGTCCGCACAGTTCAATACACGGTGCACGGATCTATTGTCCCATGACCCACTTTATTTCATGGAAAGTTTATATTATGTTTCGTTCAATTAATGATGCGAACGTATGTGCGTGGGTCTTTTGTGTGGATGTATATTAAGGTCGTGTGTGGGAGTGTATGATGTGGATCTTTATGGTGTGTGTGCCTGTGCTGCTGTGTGTATCGGTGCGTATATTTATGTGTGTGTGTGGGCGCATATTAATGAAAGTTTTCATTTGCTAGTTGTGTGCATGTACGTGTGTATGTGTGCGTATGTTATGTGCGTATGTGTGTGTATGTGTGTGATGTTTAGTATACTTCCTGCTTTCTAAAAGGAAAAAACCCTCTAAAATTGCTATCTAAGTTCTTTGAACTACACAAATATGATCCACTTACTGTAAGAAAACCAATGATCTTATACTCATAGAGGGAGGATTAATTTTTCAAATTGCATCTGCTTCTTGAATTTCATTGCTAAGATTCTGTCTAAATTGGACAAAATGATTCCTCGGAATGGTTTTATTGGATTTCGATATAAGTTTCCGCGATAAAATCTAGTTTCGAGCTCTATGAGAGAACTAGAAATATTATCTATAATAATCCAACATTTCTACCAAAAAATATTTGATCGTATAGTGACTGATTTGTCATTTTAATTTCATTTTATTTCATTTCATTTTTTTTTCTAACAAAATTCAAATCAATACAGCATAACAATCGAAAAAATAAATGCAATATACATAAATTAAGATCAATACGCATTATATTGTTAAAATATTAAGTTTTCAAAAATTATACGTAAATGTAAAATCTTAGTTATAAAAGTAAACGAAAACTGAAGAAATGTATATCTTGCGGAAACACGCACTTGGCAAAGGGGGTGCCCAAATTTATAGGCTAAATACCTACCTCAATCTCGTGCAAAATAATCTATCATAAAATCTATGTCATTCTTGATTTATTCATTCTAATTAAAACAAATTGCTGCAAGGTGATTCCCCCTTTTCTGCAACTCTGAAGGAGTTCGAGCACAATCAAATTCTCTAGACGGCCGTCAGCATTAAAAAAAACCATTGAGATAATTCATCTGATATTTAACAAGTCACGTTCTTTTGTAACGAATGGAGAGAGGAATGGAGAGAGAAAGAGAGAGAGNGATGGTTGGATTCAGGTTATTGTGTCATTCATTCATTTAAAATTTATCCTATTCAAAATATAAAGCAAAGGATAAAAGACAGGTATTCCGTCACAACAAATTAAGAGGTTTTACATCCCAGACCCACGGCTTCAACAACAATGTGGGTATTTGTGCATTTGTAGATACAATTTTATTTGTTAACGATTGACATTTCAAAATATCTCGTTCGTAAGAACTGCCGAAGAAAAGAGAACTTTATATTCATCAAACGAGAAAATAAATCCTTTCAGAAAAATACGGTATTAATCGACTCGTTCCCATTAATTTCTTTGAAATGAAATTATATAATTGAGCTGCTGAAAGTTTATTTTCTATTCAGAATTCGAATAATATTGTAAATAGGATAGAATATGGATTTGACGACGCTTAGTCGAGTTACCTAGCTTTAACTTTACCGTATCTTTTACTCTTTTTCTTTCATAAAACTTGCCATTTCAACTCTCTTATATCGATCGTCAGTGGTCAATAGAGAATAGTATTGACCTGTTTTATCTATTCACTCGCAATTCAATATTTAATGCATAATTTCTATCTTTTTCGAATAAAAAAAGTCACAAAAACAAAATAAAAAGGAAAATTCTTGTCATTCAATACTTTCTTAAAATTGTAAAGTCATACTTTGAATTAAACTTTTATCAAACAAAAAATATAAACTATATATAATTTGAATGGCGATGATTATAAATCTATAATACCAACACAACGTTTTGGATTATTATGATGATTCTAATATCATAAAAGTACAATGGTTCGCAATAAAAATCGTAATGATTCGCCAAACAGTTGCTTACGATTATGAACGTTTCGATAAGAAATGTCATAAGGCCGACTCACAACATTGGATTCTAGCTTGCGTCGGCCCGGCGTATTTGGAAATATAAAACGCTCCCTGGACGCACAGCGTACACGGATCAGACGGTGGACTGACGTTCACCTTGCGCTCAAGTAACGTACGCTTAACATCGGTGCTCGTATGACCTGCGTATTTGAGCGTCCCGGGAGGTGTTTCATCAAGATAAGAAATACTTTACGCACGACTTTACGTTCGACTGATATCCCTTCTTGCGCTGAATGCGCGTAATATTATTAATGATTAATTACGCGCAAGAAGGGATACCAGTCGAACTTAAAGTCGTGCGTGAAGTCTTTCTTATCGTGGTGAAACACCTCCCAGGGACCGCTTTTTAATGTCCAAAAAACGCAGGTTAAAAACGCAAAGGTGTGCGTCAGCCTTTATATGAACATTTTGAGATAAAGTACGAAAGTCATGACAAATCGTATGCATATACGTTACGAACATTTATATCAAAACGAAAATTTATATCAAATCGCAATAAATGTCAATGAAAAATCGTAATGGTTCGTGTAAGTGAGACTAGGGCTTCAATTCCAAAACGAGGCTAACGAATCGACCGTGTAGTGTTGGTGTCACATCTCAATAGCAAGACAATTTCACATCTTCCAAAACGAGAACAGAAGTGCCTCGGAATACGCACGTACTCGAAAGAAAATCAGTATAAAGTAAATTTTAATGAACAAACAAAGAGACATCGAGCATGATACATCATCACTGTGAGCGGCAAGGATAAAGAAATTGGATGGTATGGTATGGTACTTTATTCCCAATCGTTAAAAAGACATATAATATACAACGTGATACGAAATAAGAATACATTTGGCAAATTTACATGTGAATAAAAAACATAACTTGCAAATAATAAGATTGGCTGGATTGCCCTTTCAGAAGAATTAAAATAAATACTTCTGTTCTTCCAAGAGGTCCAGATAAAGTAAACAAATTCTTTTCAAGCTTTCGTAATAGTTTGATGCGAACACAATGTATTTCATTCCCTTTTATACTGCGAAGAAATGTCGAACAATTGTCACATCTGTTAATTCAATAAACAGGGAAGCTACGTTTTGTGTTCATGCAGCTGTATTGAAGGATTGAATGAAGTTGATTACTTCAATTGTCCAGTGCCTTTGTCCCTTTATCTTATTCCAAGGTGATCATCATTTATGTCGCGGGCTCGAACCCGATAACCACAGTCGCGCTTGCTTAAACTTGTTTTGTTTTCCCCTGAGGAAGAGGGCAGGTTGCCCCCGAAAATTTGGGACTTTTAAATAAAAATAATTGGCATTAATGCACACCTACAAGGCTTCTCTCGTCTCGTCTTATATATATATATATATATTATATGTTCACGTATTGGCACGGATTGTTATATAAAAGATGANCTCTGAATAGGTGACTAGAGAGATGGCGTGTTTAAATGCTATACATTATTATATATATATATATTTTTTTTAGTATCTATAGAATATTGCTCCACCATGAAAAGTCTCTCCCAGTATTGAATTATTTGCACCCTTACCGGTGAAAAATTTGCACCTTTTTCTTCAGTGTGTGTGAGCTTTCTTGACCCAATGCCATCATCCCAAGGATCATCCGCCATTGCAAGCTTCACTTCAAGCGATTGGTTGTGAAATATGAGCTGAGCGATTAGGCACGCTCTGACAGCGTTCTATGTCTTTTTTAATTAAATGAATCCCTCGGAAATCGATAAGAATACACCGAAAGATGTGTATAAAACTCGCCTTTTAACCAGAGGGTCGTAGGTTCGAGTCCCACCCATGGTATTAACTTCATTCAGCAAGAAATTCATCCACATCGTGCTGTACTCAATCCAGGTGGGGGTGAATGGGTACCTGGTAGGGATATTTATTCCTTGAAATGCCATATGTGCGTTGGTGTACGCCGGGCTAAAGCCAGAGTGCTAATTGTGCAAAGCGCCTTAAGCACACTGCAGAGAGTATACATGCAGTATATAAATTGCATATTATTATGTGCCAGTGATCGAAATAACTTCAAGGTAATATCAAAGGGATTGAAATAATCATTGCAAATCTATCTTTAGCTAATTTTCACAAATGGTAAACCTTCAATTCAAGCGTTGAAAAAAGGAGCCAACATTAATCTTTAATCAATTCGGTCATATCATCTCTTGACGAAATAAAAGGTTTTTGTTCAAAATGTTTATTTTGCATGACGGAAAAAATCGAACATCTTTTTAAGATAATCCTTTAATGTCCTTTTTATTTCTAAAATTCGATGACAATTATTTACATAACTAATAATCTAAAGTCACTTTAGTTAGCATATGTCCAGAAGAAAATATGACAAAACTCTAAAGTAAAGTCAAATTTATATTGTTCAGTTGAGGATATATACGGGCAGCACATCTTCTCCCCCATCTTTTTCTCCCTCCTCCCCCCCTCTCCCTCTCTATCTATCTATCTACCTACCTATCTATCTATATATATATCTATCTCTTCCTTATTCTCCTTCTCACCCCCTTCTCTCTCTCTGTCCCTCTCTCTCTCTCGCTTACTCTCTCTCTCTCTCCCTTCACTCTCTATATATAATTATACATATATATCTCTTTCTCTCCCTCTCCCCATTATCTCTCTCTCTCTCTCTCTCTCTCTCTCTCTCGCACTCTCTCATCCCCTCTCTTTCTCTCTCCACTATCACTCTCAGTCTTCTGTTTAACGTAGGTTCTTCCTTGGCCTATGAAGTAAAGCTCAAGATTGACATTACCATCTTTCGTCAAGGATGACAACCGTGCGTATCTGACTAGCTATGTTAAGTGCTTGCTAAAGGCTGAATCACACCTTTGTGTTCTTAACATGCGTCGGCCAAGAGTATTTGGAAATTATAAACGCTCTGTTGACGCCATAGGTTACCGTACACAGACGCAGGTCAAACGGTGGACTGACGCTCGGCGTACGGTCGTTAAGCGCAAGCTTAACGTCGGTCCACCGTCTGGCCCGCGTGTATTATGTGCGCTCAGGGAGCGTTTTTAATTTCCAAAAACGCTGGGACGACGCAGGCTAAAAACACAAAGGTGTGAGTTGGTCATAAGCCTTATTCAATGTCCACATGTTTTCAAGGTATTTGTCCATCAGTGTTAAAGAGAAAGTACGTAAGAAGAGTATTACATTTTTGCCTGTCCCTCGGGCAGAAAAAAATGAAATGATTGAATTAATTTTAAAACTATCGGAAAACATCTATTTCCGAACAATAAGTCGATCGCCAATTCAATGCTCATTTGTAATGCTATACAAATCAGAACCGGCTTTTGATTGTTATGTCCGCACGATTCAATACAAAGCGTACAGATCTATTGTCCCGTGACCCACTTTATATTGCGAGAACAGTTAACATCGTGCTGCATGTGAAATAAAAATTGGAAAAGTAATTTTCAGACATTATAGGGCTTTGTATTTAATTCTAAGTCATGTTTTTACTAATCTGTTAAAAAGACTTTTTTTCCATAGAAAAGGCTAAACAGCTCATTGTAGACATGGTAAATATTGAAGAAAAAATGTTCCTTTCTAATAAGTTCAACGCAATTAGCACGTAAATTTAATTAGTACTTAAATGCATTATGTAACGTTGTATTCATCAAGAATATCTTATCAACTCCCAAATTCTTACTATCATGCTTAGTTGATGGGTTGCTATGAAAAAAGACTTCATTTATCAAAAACTGAAATACAAATTTCCGACCAACTAATGACATTCTTTGGGCAACGAACCAATGTTTCGGTCTAATGCTTCGGTCTAATTGCCAAACCTATTCACTTAGGTTTGGCAATTAACATGAAATAACTTCAGTGTTGACACAAGGCTAATGATAAGGACAAATGGAACGTCTTTTCAAAATTGAAATGAAAATTTCTGACCAACTAAACTTTTATCAATGGCACTCGCCGTGCAAGAGAAGATATTTTTCGGTCTAATGCTAAATCACTTAGGTTTAGCTTAACATGAACTAATTCAATGTTGACATGTACTCAAGGCTATTTGAATAGGACAAAGGGAACGTCTTTTCAAAATTGAAATAAAAACAATTCCGACCAACTAACCATTTTAATGGCACTACTTGTGCAACGAAACAATGTTTCGGTCTAATGTTAAATTACTTAGGTTGGGCTTTCAATGTTGACATGTACTCAAGGCTAATAGATAGGACAAATGGAACGTATTTTCAAAATTGGAGTAAAAATTTCCGACCACTGCAACCATCCCCATATTTAATGGAATTCAGTGCGCAACAATGTTTCGGCCAAATGATAAATCACTTAGGTTTGGCTTAATAACATGAAATAATTTCATTGTTGACACATACACAAGGGTAATGCATAAGACATATAAATTCTGAAATAAAACGCCGCTAACATCGCTTCATATTGTCGTCATTAAAGTTATGTTGTATGTTTCACCAATCCAAGATCCTTTTTAATTGTTATAAAACTTTAAGATCAGTCTGATAATGGTACTCAACAAAATTAAGAACATCTTTAAAAGTTCATTTAGAGATATAAAATGTAGCGTTGACCTTTGTCACTAAATCTCGCAATTAACCAGTGATTCGACAATTAACCAGTAACACAAAATGTGTTATCTGAGGCAAATTAATTAAAGATATCCAGAGGAAGATTCCTTCAACGTTTTTAAGCAGCATAAAGGACAGAGAGCTGACGTTGCTTTATCTATAGTGACATCACAAAGAGGACAAGAACTCAGCATTCTATTCATGCGAATGTCGCACAAGAATGCTGCTGCGGATAATTGTTAAGTCGAACGCCAATTCAATGCTTCTTTGTAATGTTATTCATATATGAACCGACTTGTGATTAGTGTAGCCGCATAATTCAATACATGGTGTATGGATCTTTTGTCCTACGACCCACTTTATTTTGAAGAAATAATTTACATTGTGCTGTATTTCAATTCGTCATTAATTCAATGATTGAGCCCTTTTTGTTAAAAGAGAAAACAAATTAAAGGTGTATTCAATTGATGGGGATTATGCGAAGTATTAATGATATTAATATTTACCATATGGGGCTGATTAAAAAATGTTCACCCTGGAAAAGTTTAGCAGCGAATCGAAAGGTCTGAACCCAAGCCAACATGTCCCCTCGAAAGAGATGTGCACCTTTTTATCTACTGAATGTAATATCTTGTTTATTCTTATAGTACAATCATCGTAAAAAATCCGACAGAAACATAATTATAAACAGACACACAAATTCCCTGAAAAAAACCCTCTAAAGTTACTCCTACTCTTCTCTTAATTCACTTTGAGCACTCCACACATTGGATTCGGGGCCATACAAATAGCATATTTATCATTGTTATCATTATTATCATCATTATTCTACAAAACTACAATATCCCCACTTCATTGTAATTAACAAAAATACTATTCCGCTTTAGACATCCATTTGAGTAAATATAATTTAAATGGAACTATGAAATCATTCTACAAAACTAAGTTTACTAGTCATTCAACTCTGATCACCTCCGGGATATCTTATAGGGGACGTTCGTCTTCAGTGAAAAAAAAAATGGCGGGTATAATTTTGCCATGCTTATCGATCGGAAACTCCTTGATTTTCACCGAAAATAAACGTAAACTAAAAACGCGAAGATGATATAACTCGAGGAAAAACGCATAAAATTAGCGCACTCGGTGTAAAATTGCTTTTATTTTACAATGCAACATCTGATACGAGAACCATACGATGGGAATTCTGGAACGGATTAATTCGTGTTCTAAAATCGAAAGTTCATTATGAAAACCGTACCAAGAGAGACGTCTGTCATATTATTTGTAGATCTGTTCATTCCCCTGAGCCTATTTGCATATCATCATTGATTTTTTTTTCATTTGCAGACGCCAAATTATTTAGATTCATTTCAATTCCTTGAGGAATTATGTTTGATGGAAGAAATGGTTTACCGTGTAAATTAGCAATATTGCTTTGGGGCAATTCTACACGAGAAAGATATTTGCTTATTTTAAAGCCCATAATTTTTCTTGGAGGGTTTGAATTGAGCGATACATCAATTTACATGGACTGTTCAATGACCCAAAAATGAAAATTATATGATGTAATCATATTACCAACATTCGTCATACTTTGGAGCCGTCCATGCGGGGCTGTAACAATTGGGGGGGGGGGGGGGGGGGGGGGGGGGGGGGGGGGGGGGCTGTATATTACCAGTTTACGCCTCCCATAGGCCTCCACGTATTATCTGGTGGGCAGTGGGGCTGCAGTTCCCTCGATCCCCCCAACGGTTCCGATGTCCCTTTAAGAACAGACAACAATGCAAATGCCGACTCACATCTTTGCGTTTTAAGCATGCGTCGGCCCTTGCAGCGTTTTTGAAAAAAAAAATAAAAGCAGTATACGCTGATCAAGCGGTGGAATGACGTTCGGCTTGCGCTCACGGAGCGTACGCCGAACGTCAGTCCGCCGTATGACCTGCGTATTTGTCGAGGGAGCGTTTTCAATGGCACGAATGACTGTCCATGTGGAAGTTCCTTCTTTTTTTATTACAATGAAAGACACAATGAAGATTAAGGCTAGAAACATTTCGATCGTGCAAACATTATTTTTATTACAAATCGATAATTCATATTTAAAATGATCGCTGAGAAATGTTCTTTTTTAATATAGGACTCCTTCTCATGTCTGAAGTGAATGAAAATTTCAAAATTTAATTCTTATTCATATCTTTTTATGATTCTTTCGTCAAAAGAATCATTTCATGTACAAAAGATATGATATGGCCTCGAATTGTGTATAAGATATAGATATAATTCACATTTTTTTTTTTTACCGAAACTCTATTTGGAGTTTAAAGGTTCGTAACAAAAATTCAGCTATAACCAGAACACTCCCTTAAATCTCTCAAGGCTGTATAATCCCACCCAAATAGCTTTTTTAACCGGCCATTATTTCTGTTCATCATAAAGGTTTTTAATATTCAATTTTACTATCCATTTTTTCACCATTTGCTTGATTTATTGCCTAACGCGTTGAGAACTGTCGGCTTGGTTTACGAAAAGGGGTCAAAATGTTCCAAACATTGCCCCCATTACCAACAGGTCTTCCTTTGAAATAACAATTTTCAAGCAACTACGGCACGTGCCAATACAAGTGTTTTTAATTTTAGACTTGGAGTATTAAATGTATGTGAGGTTGAAAAATAATGATACCAGTCTATGCAGTGGTTGTGCCAAAGATAGGAAAAAGCGCAGAGAAGGGAAAGGGCAGTTTATGAATAATTATATTACAAGGATTTTAAAGAGTGAATTAAACACTCTGTAAAAATAGTTTAATTTGCCGGTTTATGAATGAATTTGAATTCATGCACTTTTCTTGGAAACGAAGGTAGTAATGGTAGTAATTAAGCCGTGGTCACATAGGGCCCCGGAAGCAACACGATTCAACACGACTCTTTGTTCGTAGGCAGTTAACTGTGAATTTACAAAGAGTCGTGTTGAATCGTGTTGCTTCCGGGGTTCTATGTGACCGGTACCTTACGTGGTATTCATAAAACCGATTGTAAACAATTGGTAAAAATGTTTCAAACACTGCCCCCATTACCGACAGGTCTCCCTTTGAAATAACAATTTTCAAGTAACTACGACACGTGCCTATACAAGTGTTTTTAATTTTAGGCTTGGAATATCAAAGTTTAGAGGATGAAAAACTCACGCTAGTGGGTTTTCTAAAGATAGGAAAAAACATAGAGAAGGTATAAACGACGGTACAAAAATTATATTAAAAGATTTTAAAGAGTGAGTTAAAGATATCTGTAATTTTTGTTTAATTTCCCGGTTTATGTATGCGCTTTTCTTGCTAACGATAGTAGTTACGATGTATTCCAAAAAGAGTACTGTGAACAATTGGACCACAATACTTTGAATCTGATTCGCATGCATTAGTTGTTGTTATGTCGGGCAAGCCTCGGAAAAGCATTGGGATTTACAAGCACAACTTTTGTGTACAAAGTACGCATAAATTATTTTAGTAAACAAATTTATTTATCTATTAGTAAACCCGCCATCAGTCACATGCTTTGAGTAAGATCCCGTTCAGATCTACGACGTTAAATCGTTTTAACGGAAACCAGATAGAAATAAACTAGTTTAACGGCTAATTCGGAACGGGAGAAGCGGCCGAAAGTGAACTGTTAAAGGGAAACCAACCCCTGGGATTATCGTGCTCTCATTGAATGAAGAATAATCAGATGAACAAACTGTGAAAATCTGAGCAAAATCGGACAACCCCTTCAAAAGTTATGACTTTCCAAAGTCACAGAGATAGGACGATCCCTACCGCTCATGGGGATCCGTTCGATCGGCAACTCGGACAACTTCTCATTCACTCTATACAAATTTTCACATTTTCTCCTTTTTTCGGAAAAGTAAACAAGATGCCAATTTTCGATTATAGGGTGTAGCATTTCTGTATTGATTCTGCATGTATTTTGAGAAGAATGATATTGCAACCTTACTCTAAATTTTACATTAATCCATTTTTAAAAATTCTATGTACAAAGTGAATGAGAAGTTGTCCGACATGACGTCACAGATTCCTTTGAATTTGCCGATCGCACGGATCCCCATGAGCGATGATAGAGAGCGTCATATATCAGTGACTTTGAAAATTCATAACTTTTGAAGGGGTTGTCCGATTTTGCTCAAATTTTCACAGTTTGTTCATGTGATTTTTCTTCGTTCAATGAGAGCCCGATAATTCCAAAGGCTGGTTCCCCTTTAAAACTGTTTTTGGAATCCACTTTGCAATGTATGTTTCCGTGACTAGAAGCCAGTTCAGTCGGTAATGTGATGTGGTCTGAAGGGCTTCAAGTGATCGTGAAGCGCCCGTATATGTGTAGTCAAAGGTCGCATTGAGTCGCGGGAAGAACGTGGCCAGCTGTATTTCCATCGCTATAGCAACAAAGTTACTTTGCGTAAACTGGTGAAGTGGACTTCTGGAAGAGTTATCAGGCTTATTTAGAACCTTATTGTATGTCCTTTGTAGAAGGTTTCTTTCAAATAGGAGAGATTTATAAAAAAAATATCGCTGTGCTCAAACATTGTCTTTTCTCTTAATAATATCGAATATGGTTAGGAAGTAGCCGATGAAGATGGCGAAGGGGTAACATTCTTCTTTGAAATAAATTACTTCAACGTGAAAAGTGTATAAAACTAATCATGATACATTTCACGTATTTTCGATTAATTTTACACATTTTCTAGAATTCTTTTTTTTTCGATTTAAACACTCAACTTCGTCACAATCGCAATTTAGTGAAAGGAATTAATGCTTAACGTAATGCTCAAAATGTGAGACAAAGGTTGAAGTATAATGTAGTTTAAAACAAAACGCGAACAAAAACGTATAAAAGAAAGAGCAGAAATGAAATGAAAACAAATCTTACCCCGCTGTACACAAATTCCGCTGAAACAATCCAGAAAAGTTTTCAAACACCATCAAAGTTCTCCAAAATATTACGTTCCTAAATCCATGGCAACAAATCATAAAATTCGGCTACATTCGTGAAGACAGAAGTCATGTTTTAAAGAACGGTTTTAAGATACAGAAATCCATGAAGATTCGAAAGTGTTTATCCCTTGTCACTCAAACGGTTATGGTCCCGCGTGCCTGGGTGAGATTTAGCTAAAGATGCGGGAAAGCGAGGGCGCATCGCTCGAGTCACTGAGCTCTAATTTAAGGCCGACTCACACCTTTGCGTTTTTAGCTTGCGCGGCCCAGCGGTTTTTTGAAAATCAAGATCACTTCCTAGAGGTGCACATGCGCAGGTCATACGGTTGAATGGCGCTCGGTGTACGCTCCTTGGGCGTAAGTCGAACGTCAGTCCACCGTCTGATCAGCGTACACTATGAGTCCAAGGGAGCGTTTCTAATTTACAAAAACGCTGGGCCGACGCAGGCCAAAAACGCAAAGGTGTGAGTCAGGCCTTTACATCTCAAATTCAAAGAGGCGCTCGGAGTCCGCAATATCATGGGATCTCCTTAGTAATATCAGGCGATCGTCGGCCCGTGTTGTGACGCCGAGAAAACGGAAATTGATGCGCGCCAGAAATAGATCGACGAAAATCTGCAGATTTGACGTCCCATTAGCCTTTTTTCTTCTTCTTCTTCTTCTTCTTCTTCTTCTTCAAAAGCATGTTGAAAGCGCTTGTCGTATAATATAAACGTGTCCTCAGGCTTAAATGTATGGTAAACAAACAGGAGTCGGTACAGCGAGCACAAGAACAAGTTTACAACTTCATTCAAGCCTTGACAATAGTTTCATCAATACAAAAGAAAGTAAATTCACTATTCAATGTTTGATGTCTGTTTTACATTTCTCCTCAGAATAAGAGGGTGTACAATTGTGTTTGTGGAGCTATTGTGAATGCTTAAATGAAGTCGTTTACTTTGTCCAAATTTGGTTGTCCCTTCTGTAATTTTCTGAGTCGACAGGCCCGCACAGTGAGCAAAAGGGACAACTATTCAGGACCATAAAAGTATATAAGCTCCATTCATGCTTTCACAATAGCTGGATGAACGCAAAAGAAATGTTCTCCCCTCTTATTATACAGAGAAATGTCGAACAATTGTTGCACCAACTCTTTGAATAAGCTATTGTGTTGTTGAAAAGTAAATAAAGTATGAATGAGTGAATCTTCAACTGGTAATAACGCATTCCAT
>BQKZ01008796.1:15683-30670 GCA_036244855.1 Temnopleurus reevesii
GTAGTAGTAGTAGCAATAGACAGCTATAAAGTAAGCTGACTTGAAGACGGAAGAATAATTAAAAGGAAAATGAAGAAGAAGGAAAAGAAGAAGAAGAAAGAAGATACTGAAAAATAACTTTAACCATCAGTTATAGTATTAGTAGTTGTAGTCGAAGTAGTACTAGTAGTAATATATGTAGGCAGCTATACACTACTAGAGCTGACTGAATGAAGAATAAGAATAAGAAGAAGAAGAAGAAGAAGAAGAAGAGGAAGAAGAACAAGAAGAAGAAGGAAGAAGATGATACAAAATAACTATTACCATCAGTTGTAGTATTAGTAGTTGTAGTAGAAGTAGTAGTAGTAGTAGTAGTAGTAGTAGTATATGTAGGCAGCTATACACTAAGCTGACTTGAAGAAGGAAGAATAAGAAGAAGAGAATGAAGAAGAAGAAGATAAATTAGAAGAAGAAGGAGGAGAAGAAGAAGGAAGAAGATAATGACAAATATCTGTTACCATCGGTTGTACTATTAGTAGTTGTAATAGAAGTAGTAGTAGAAGTAGTAGTAGTAGTAGTAGTATATGTAGGCAGCTATACACTAGGCTGACTTGAAGAAGGAAGAATGATAACGAAGAAAATGAAGAAGGAAATGAAGACGAAGGAAGAAGATAATGAAAAATAACTTTAACCATCAGTTTTAGTATAAGTAGTTGTAGTAGAAGTAGTAGTAGTAGTAGTATATGTAGGCAGCTATATACTAAGCTGACTTGAAGAAGGAAGAATAAGAAGAAGAGAATGAAGAAGAAGAAGAAGAAGGAGAAAGTAAAGGAAGAAGGAAGAAGATAATAAAAAATAACTATTACCATCAGTTGTAGTAGTAGTAGTAATAGCTGTAGTAGTAGTAGCAATAGACAGCTATAAAGTAAGCTGACTTGAAGACGGAAGAATAATTAAAAGGAAAATGAAGAAGAAGGAAAAGAAGAAGAAGAAAGAAGATACTGAAAAATAACTTTAACCATCAGTTGTAGTATTAGTAGTTGTAGTAGAAGTAGTACTAATAGTAGTATATGTAGGCAGCTATACACTATTAGAGCTGACTTGAAGAAGGAAGAATAAGAAGAAGAGAATGAAGAAGAAGAAGAAGAAGAAGAAGAAGAAAGTGAAGAAGAGGAAGAAGAACAAGAAGAAGAAAGAAGATGATACAAAATAACTATTACCACCAGTTGTTGTAGTAGTAGAAGTAGTAGTAGTAGATGTAGTAGTAGTAGCAATAGACAGATATAAAGTAAGCTGCCTTGAAGAAGGAAGAATAATTAAGAAGAAACTGAAGAAGAAGGAGAAGAAGCAGAAGGAATAAGATAATGCAAAATAACTATTACCATCAGTTGTTGTATTAGTAGTTGTAGTAGTAGTAGGCAGCTATAAGTTAAGCTGACTTGAAGGAGGAAGAATAAGAAGAATAGAATGAAGAAGAAGAAGAGAACGAAGAAGAAGAAGAAGAAGAAGGAGGAGGAAGGAGATAATAAAAAAAATATTACCATCAGTTGTAGTATAAGCAGTTGTAGTAGAAGTAATAATAGTACTAATATATGTAGGCAGCTATAAGTTAAGGTGACTTTAAGAGGGAAGAATAACAAGAAGAAAATGACGATGAAGAAGAAGAAGATGATAATACAAAATAACTATCACCATCAGTTGTTGTATTAGTAGTTGTAGTAGTTGTAGTAGTAGTAGTAGTAGTAGGTAGCTACAAGTTAAGCTGACTTGAAGAAAGGAATATGAGAAGAATATAATGAAGAAGCGGAAGAGGAAGAAGATGAAGAAGAACAAGAAGAAGGAAGAAGACAATAAAAACAACTATTACCATCAGTTGTTGTTGTTGTAGTAGTAGTAGTAGTAGTAGTATTAGCTGTAGTAGTAGTAGGCAGCCATAACTTAAGCTGACTTGAAGAAGGAAGAATAATAAGGAAAAATCAAGAAGAAGAAGAAGAAGGAAAAGAAGAAGAAGAAGAAGGAAGAAGAACGAAGAAGACAATAAAAATAACTATTACCATCCATCGTAGTAGTAGTAGTGGTGGTAGTAGTAGTAGTAGTAGTAGTATTAGCTGTAGTAGTAGTAGTAGTAGAAGTAGGCAGCTATAAGTTAAGCTGACTTGAAGAAGGAAGAATAAGGAAAAATCAACAAGAAGAAGAAGGAGGAGGAAAAGAAAAAGAAGAAGAAGAAGAAGGAAGAAGAACGAAGAAGACAAGAAAGATAACTATTACCATCCGTTGTAGTAGTAGTAATTGTAGTAGGAGTAGTAGTAGTAGTGGTGGTAGTAGTAGTAGTAGTAGTAGTAGTAGTAGTAGTAGTAGTAGTAGCTGTAGTAGAAGTAGTAGGCAGCTAAAGTTGACTTGAAGAAGGAAGAATAATAAGAAAAAAATGAAGAAGAAGAAGAAGAAGAAGAAGGCGAAGAAGAAGAAGAAGAAAGAAGATAATGAAAAATAATTATTACCATCAGCTGTAGTAGTCGAAGTAGTAGTAGTAGTAGTAGTAGTAGTAGTAGAAGTAGGCAGCTATAAGTTAAGCTGACTTGAAGAAGGAAGAATAAGAAGAAAAGAATGAAGAAGAAGTAGAAAAAGAAAATGAAGAAGAAGAAAATTTAGAAGAAGAAGAAGGAAGAAGATAAAAAACTATTACGATCAGTTGTAGTAGTAGTAATTGTAGTAGTAGTAGTAGTAGTAGTAGTAGTAGTAGTAGTAGTAGTAGTAGTTGTGATGTAAGCTAACTCGAAAAAAGGAAGACTAATAAAACCAAAATGGAGAAGAAGAAGAAAGAAGCAAGATAATAATGATAAAACAAAACTATTACCATCAGCTGTAGTAGTAGTAGTAGTAGTAGTAGTAGTAGTAATAGTAGCAGGTAGTTGTAATTTAAGCTGACGTGAAAAAGGAAGAATAATTAAAAGGAAAATGAAGAAGAAGGAGAAGAAGAAGAAGGAAAAAGATAATGTAAAATAACTTTAACCATCAGTTGTAGTATTAGTAGTTGNAAATTAATGTAAATAAGAACATATGTACACGTAGTGGTAGATTAGTAAAGCAGCCAGAATGGTTTGTGTCGTAAGGAAATTACCAAAAAAGTTTATTATCTATGTCTTGTATGTATGTTACACACTCTTTAAATGTTTATTATATGTCATATATGTATGTTATATATCTTTGTATATATTGTTTTATCTTTGTTATCACTGTAAATATGTTGTACTCTCATACCCCGAGAGGGGGTCGATAGAGTCAATAAACTTTATACCTTATAGTACTAGTAGTAGTATATGTAGGCAGCTATACACTACTAGAGCTGACTGAAGGAAGAATAAGAAGAAGAGAATGAAGAAGAAGAAGAGGGAAATGAAGAAGAGGAAGAAGAACAAGAAGAAGAAAGAAGATGATACAAAATAACTATTACCATCAGTTGTAGTATTAGTAGTTGTAGTAGAAGTAGTAGTAGTATATGTAGGCAGCCATACACTAAGCTGACTTGAAGAAGGAAGAATAAGAAGAAGATAATGAAGAAGAAGAAGAAGAAGAAGAAGAGAAAGTAGAAGAAGAAGGAAGAAGATTATAAAAATAACTATTACCACCAGTTGTAGTAGTAGTAGTAGTAGTAGTAGCTGTAGTAGTAGTAGCAATAGACTGTAAGCTGCCTTGAAGAAGAAAGAATAATTAAGAAGAAACTGAAGAAGAAGGAGAAGAAGCAGAAGGAAAAAGAAAATGAAGAATAACTTTAACCATCAGTTGTAGTATTAGTAGTTGTAGTAGAAGTAGTACTATAGTAGTAGTATATGTAGGCAGCTATACACTAAGCTCACTTGAAGAAGGAAGAATAAGAGGAAGAGAATGAAGAAGGAAGAAGAAGAAGAAGAAGAAGACGAAGAAGAAGAAAATGAAGAAGAAGAAAATGAAGAAGAAGAAAATGAAGAAGAAGAAAATGAAGAAGAAGAAAAGTTAGAAGAAGAAGAAGGAAGAAGATATGATTTAGAAATAACTATATTAGTAGAAGTAGAAGTAGGAATCTGTAATCTAAGCTGACTTTAAATAGAAGGAAAAGAAAGAAGAAAACAAAGAAGGAGCAGAAATAAGGAGATAATGAAAATAAATATTAGCATAAGTTGTAGTAGTAGTAGTAGTAGTAGTAGTAGTAGTAGTAGCATAGTAGTAGGAAGTTGTGATGCTGACTTGAAAAAAGGCAAAAAAGGAAAACAAAGAAGGAGAAGGAGAAGAAGAAGAAGAAGAAGAAGATAACGAAGATAACGGCAAATTAAGAACTATTAGCAATAATTGTCATAATAATTTCAGCAGTTTGTATTTGAGCTTACCAAGAGAAGGGGAAGAAGAAAATGAAGTAGAATAATAATAATAATAATAATGATAAGATGATGACCAATAAATAGATGATGATGAAGAAGAATAAGTAGTAGAACTACCAGTAGTAGTAGTAGTAGTAGATGTATCGGTAGTAGTAGCAGCAGAATCAGTAGTAGTAGTAGTAGTAGTAGTAGTAGTAGTAGTAGTAGTAGTAGTAGAAGTAGTAGTAAAAGTATGTAGCTATAATTCAGGCTGACTTGGAAAAGGAAGATGAGGAAGAAACAAATGAACATTAAGAAGAAGATGATGATGAAGAAGAAGTTGTTTTTATTAATATTACTAATTATATTGACATTGTCAGTTAAGCCCCGATCACATAGGCCCCGAAGGCAACACGATTCAACACGACTCTTTATTCGGAGGCAGTTAACTGTGAATTAACAAAAAGTCGTGTTGAATCGTGTTGCTTCCGTGGCCCTATGTGACCGGGGCATTAGCAAACTCCCAAGCCTAGAATAGAGGGTAACGACACAGCCAACCAAGCGACCGAACCACCACTCAACCAACACATCGACCAAGCTAACCGATTCGATACAAACGGGAATTCATTTTACGGCAAGAAGAATTTTCTCGAACTTCATCTGAAGTTGTGCTGCCTGGACTCTGGACTATTTCCACTCCTATGCTTCATGGTTATGAAGGTAATTTTGAAATAAAAATTTACGAAGAAAAAGTCAGCACATTTCGTCCGTGTTTTCATGAAGTGACGGGAACCAAAGGGTATTGTTGCATGAAGACAAATAAATCCTGAAATAGCGTCAATTCAAAGGGCAGCCCATCGATCAACGTGTTAATTCCATAGAAGGACACAATTCAATAGATTTGTAACTCATTTCGTGTAAAATACCCTCCGGCTTCCGTCACTTCGTGAAAACATGGACGAGTTATTTGTGAAACGTTTTTTTTTCAAGCTGTCTTAGCTATGTTATTAAATCCCAAGTACAGTTTTGGTAAAAGCGAATATTTTTATCACCAGATTTTGTCTACAAATCTATATGAAATGAAATATATTATCATAAACATTTTGCACAAAAGATTGTGCGAAAATGAACGACTTTGGGAAAAGCTATAACCTATAAGATGTGCATTTTTTTTTAGAGTGGTGCTGCACCACACTATTTCAATATTTTCTTTCTTGATAAAGGACAACTTTCCATGCTCAGAATTGGATGAAAATTTCAGGATTTAATTGTTGTGTATATCTCTATATCATTATTTTCTCAAATCTCGGAAATAGCTTTGTATGTGCTCGATAATGAGCAAAATAATGCTCCAACCAAGAGAGGGCGCTAAATATGATTTAACGGTCAAATTCAAATTTTCAAAAGAATCACTTCGTAAAAAAATATGCTATGGTCTCAAAATGTGTATAAGAATTACATATCATGATAAACATCCCCCAAAATTCACATTTCTTCATCGTTACCAAACTATACTTAGGCTTTAAAATCGGATTTATCAAAAAACAGCAAAGAATAAAAAAGAATGAAGATTTACATGCACAAATCAAGATATCTATTGAATACAGTATACCAAATTAAGGCTTTATTCCTGCACAGTACCGACGATATAGGTAGCAATTAAGGGGCCTGTAACATAAAAGAGATACGATTAATTAAAAATCTGTCGTATCTCTGTGGTATGCATTTTGTCATATAGACTTACGATTAATATCTACCATAAGTTTAATTGCATCTTTTATGTTACAGGCCCCAGATATGGCAGTTTATTCTTTCAAACGAAAACAATGCTATATAATGCCTTTAAATAAGTGCAAATCGACCCACTTCCCCCTAAATCAAATTAACATTTTTCAAGAAAATGGGATGTTCATACCTTTTCAAATATTTATTTTTGTCTCATTTTCATTTCATTTTCACAGACGCTCGAACAAAAATACCCATAGAGGGAGAAAATCAATCTCAATTCATTAAAAAGAGCTTTGTATAACAATGGGAAGCCGAAAGTTACACTGTGCCTGTAACTGATTGGGCGATTGTGATGGCTTGAATAGTAGTTGTTTATTTTTTCTATTTTACTTAGTACCGTATATTCAAGTTTGGGCGCCTTTCACGCCAACGAACGTGGTATTTCTCAAACCCGTTGATATCGATTGAAATACAATACTAGAGTTTGGATATTTCTTTTTAAATTTGATTTAATTTGCAAAAAAGTCAGTGCAAAGTTTCGTTAACCAAACGGGCGCAGCAATTGCTAAAGACATTTTCCTGTCTTCTTTTTTCTAGCATGTCATCTCATCTTCGGTATGTAATTAACGACCAAGCCAACAACCATGGACATTTTGACGACGGACGAGAGTATGTCTTCTTTTTGTATTCACAACACACTAGGAAATTTTGATGCAATTTTACGCCTTTAGGGCTGCCTCAGTATGACGTGCCGTTGGTGATATATAAAATCGATGAAAGCAGAACTAACATCGATCGAAGAAACCCCACATCGATCGAATTAGAAAAGTCACTTCGATGGGATTAGAAATCAAAGTTTATTCACACCATCGAACAAACTTTTCTACGATCGATGTATTTTGGGGTATTTTAAGGGACTTTTGCTCGATCGAAATATTTGAGCATTCAGCGCAAGGAATTTTCTTTTGATCTTTTACTTAGAGCAACGATGGGATTTCCCTCGATCGCAATACTTTGTTTCATCGATCTGTAATGTCACAAAGGGCATGCCATAAAGGACAAGCCATAAAAGACAAAACTTGGCAGAGTGACGAGTCTTTGATCGATGTGACCTTTGCCTTCCTCGATATTATATGGCACTAATGACAGGGGTAAAATTTGATCTTTAATACTATCGAAATGTCTTTTCTCCGATCGATGTTACTCTTGCTTTCATCGATGCTATATGTCACTAACGGCACGTCATACAGCCGCTGGTACAATTGTCATTATAGCATTACTCTTAGGGCATGAAGTATCGAGATCCAAAATGGCTGGATATATTGCCCAAAGGGTTTAGTTCAGATTCTGAACGGTTTCATAATTTCTAAGCACCCAAGTGGAACCACCCCATGAGAGCGCGACCGGTAGATGGCGTGATCGTATTTTCGGACCTCACAGCACCAATTATATTCCCATTGACTCGTGTGTAAACATGTATAAAGTAAAAGATCATCAAAAATAAGTGCCAGAAACAATAACATTCAGACTTGAAGTTTTAGTAGATCATCTTATTTTGTCCAACTTCATGAAAATATGAAGGGTGGTCTTTCAGCTCATTCTCTCACAAAAGGGTCTGAAAAGTAAACTACATATAAATTTGATTGGATTTGGGATATGGAGTTTTGCACAAGACTGAAAAAATGTTCCTAAAATCCCATTTGAACCAATTCCTTCCATCTCATGGGACTCATCCGAACCATCAATAGTTCCTTTCAATGCTCATATAAAAAACATAGCTGGAATATATGTCATTTAATTTACATACGGTATCACCGGACCAACAATGGACATCTGACATAATTAGTGGTGTGCGGTAATATATGCACCAAAGAGTGTAGTTCAGATTCTGAACGGTTTCATAATGTCTCTGCACCCTTGTGGACTTCCACCACATAAGAGCGCGATCTATAGATGGCGTGATCATATTTTCGTACAGAGCGCGAGAATGATGTGTTCGATTTTTTCGTCACCCCTGAATTCTCGGGGTCGCGCCCTCTTTCGGTCTGGCAGCAATGGAAAGAAAAGTGATCGGGAGGATATAGCGCTCTCAAGAAAGCGATTAGGCCCCGGTGACATAGGGCCCCGGAAGCAATACTTTTCAACACGACTCTTTGTTCAGTACACAGCTAGCTGCCTGCGAACAAAGAGTCATGTAGAATCGTTTTGCTTCCGGGGCCCTGTGTGACCGGGGTTTTAGAAACTGAACTACATGGGATCAAAATTTCCTCGTCACCCTAAATAGTGCGGCATATCAGTTGGTGCGCCTTTAACGGTTCAAAACCGGTCCCAATATCTTTGTGTGTGGTGATCGCCATATATATGAACACATATGCAAAACTAATACGAAACATTTTATCCTTTGATTTAGATACTGAGCGCAGATTCATTACGAACTCGAAGATGGTGTTTACAAGGTGAAGACGACGACAAACGACTAGTATACAGCAAAGGATGCCTTAACAGATTCATCTAGGGGTGGTGGTGAGTTGTCCCGACCCTTCAAATTTCTTCCTCTCTCCCCCTTCTATGTTAGTCCAGTTGAGGACTTTGTGTCCTGATATAGCACACACCTCTGCATATTCTCTTACACTGAACACACAAGGAGCTACGATCAGAGTGGTAAGCATTATCAGAGGGATATTAAAGGACTCTGTGGTTGAGTGCTATACAGTTCCTGTGTGTTAAGTGCAAGAGAATATGTGGGTGCTATCAGAACACAGAGTCCTCAACTGGACTACTCATATGTATTCACTGAGCTAATCACCGCAGGAAATGTGCACACTTCAACCCTCTGATCCGCAGGAAATGTGCACAATTCATATAATCTAGCACATTTCATTAGCATTTCTTCGTAAATTTTTACACCAATACGATATAGGCCTAATCTATTCCGTAAAATTAAGTCGAACGCCAATATCTAATGTTCCATTGTAAAGCTATCAAAATCGAAACCGGCTTGTCATTGTTGTTTCATATATGGCATACAGATGTATGATCCCATGACCCACTTTATTTTACAGAAATAGTGTTCACCATATTTTGTCATGATTATGTCCTAAATCTATTTGAATCACCATCACAAAAAATAAAATGTCACAAAAAGTCACACCAAATTGTCACAAAATGTTTTCTTAATCTATACGTCTTTGCGTATTTGTGCAGCCAGGTAGCGTTTTGAATAAAAAAAAAAAAAAAAAAAAAAAAAAACGCTGGGTCGTCGCAGTGTTAAAACGCAAGGGTGCGAGTTGGCTTTAACGAAATATTATATCCTTTGATTTCCATATCGAGAGCAGGTTCATTGTCAACTCTGAGATGAGGTTAACGAGGGTGACGACAGTAACTACCAGGCAAAGGACTGAGGAAATTTGATTTTTTTTATTTATCTGATCTACTGATGGTGAGTTGTCCTGACTCTTAAAATCTCTTTTTGCCTCCCCTCCTATATATTAGTAGTTCAAAGGCGAGTTTTCCCCAAAATAATAATTTCTTCAACAGGAGCAGAAAAATCTAATGAACAGAACAAAAAAAAAAGTTTGAGAAATATCGGACAACTGATAAGAAAGTTATAAATGATTGAATATTTGGACAAATTGGTAACTGATGACGTTACAGGAGCACAAGTGACTATTTATTACATTCATATCCATATCATAAAATGTTACTTTTTCTCCAAAAATATGATTTCCTCAAGACTTTAACTATAGGATATCTTTATGATAGATGTGTAGATCCCCTGCTTGCATGTTTATATTTATACAAAATGTTTATCCTTCTGTAGAAATGATGAACTTTGCACGGTAAAGAAAATTATGAATAGTAGTGCATTTGTGATGTCACCAAATTAGCAACATGTCTGAGAATTTTCACTGATTTGCTCTTTTTTTTTCCTCAAATCTTTTAAAAATGCATAACTTTGTTCGATTTTCTTCAATCTTTCTTTTGTTCAGCTACCATTTTTTTCTACTCCTGTTGAGAAATTATTTTCTTGGGGGTAGACTCTTCTTTTCAGGTTCTGAATGGTTTTTATAATTTCTCTGCATCCCAGTGGTCAACCCTATACAAGCGAGACCGATAGATGATTTACATTTATGAATTTTCAAATTCTCAATACTATCATGATCTCTGCCGCTGGCATGCGATCGGCAACATTGACGGAGTCTTTGACGTCATGTCAGACAGCTCCTCATTCACTCTGTATACCAAATTTAACATTTTTTCTTTAAAAAAAATCAACAAAAATATTGTTTTTTCGCTTGGGTATAGCATACATTTTTCGATTCTGATTGTATTTCGGAATATATCATGATGAACCTTTACTGTAGATTTTACACTAATCCATTTAAAAATTATGTACAATGTGAATGGTAAGTTGTCCGTAAGTACATCACAGTATCTGCCAAAGTTGTCGACCGCACGGATTCCCATTTGATTAGCGGCAGGGGTCGTATTGAGAATTTAAAAAATAAATAATTTTTAAGCAGATTGTCCGATTTTGCTCATATTTTTACAGTTTTTCATCTGGTTTTTCTTCGTTCAATGATAACACAATAATTACATGGGTGGGTTCCCTTTTGAATATCTGATTCGCCATCTGTTCCAAACCTCGTTCATTTTTCGAGGGGCATACGCTCTGCAAGCCCAGCTTTTTAGTAGACCCCTCCATTCCCAGTCCTATCATTATCTTTGTTGTCAGAATTTATCATTTTACCCCATGTAGACTTTTTAATGTATGAATCAATCTATGTATTGTGATTTTTTTTAATTAAATTGAATTTATTCCTCAACAAATAAACACTAATACAATTTATGAAATAGTACATCTACATATTTAGATCGAGACACATACAATGATAGCTGATAGATTTTGTAATTTTTTTTGGTTGCTATGTCTTGATTTGATTGGAAATGAAACCAAACTGAAACTGAAACTGAAACATACCTTTAAATCGATAATGAAAATCAAGAAAATCACAGCTTCTCGGTAAAGCACTGTCAATCAGTGTTTATCCATGTTGGGATAAGGCAATAATGGTTTCAAATATTCATCTACCCAACACAAAAATCATCTAATTTATAAGATAATTTCTGTTTATTTATTTGTACAATATGTAGATGACTTCGACAATGAAATCAGTGTGGAGTAACAACCGATCCTCACAAAATACTACGACGGCCACAGTGGCGGGGACGGCAATGATCATGCCGACGAGGGACATGCTCGCAACGACGACAGTGATGGCGATGGTAATGCCTACGACGACAATGGACATGCTCGCAGCAACAGCGGTGACAAAAGTGATGATGACGGCAATGCCTGCGACGATGAAGGACATGCTCGCAGCCACGATGCCGACGATGACAGCGACGACGAGAGATCATGGCGATGACCAAGGAAATTACGCCGGACATCAGATAGCAATCGACATAACGTTGACATCGTCGATGATTGTTCATTGAATTATTCTACGATGTCCTTTAGCGTCACACTTTTTTATTTTGTATTTCTTGTTCCAAACATTGATGATTGTATTGATTGTCTATGTTATTAATGATGCATGAATACTCATTTAGATGTATATTTGTGCATAATCATATTATTCCATTGTGTTTACTTTATTGATAATTATTTGGGTTTGTTTTTTCTTGTTTGTCCTTATTCTGTCTTAATTCTGTTTCTTTTGTCTTTATTTTGTCTCTATTCCATTTAAATTGCACAGTCTATGTGTTTGTGTTATAGTCCTTATTATTTGTTTTATGTGACGATTTTATTATTGTTAACTCTTTATAGCTTTAATCTGTTTTGCTTGTTGGTGCTTATTCTGTCTTTATGTTTTATGTTCAGTTATTTGATATTTTGTTATTGTGACATCTAAATCAACGTCTTACTATAATCATAAATCAATGAACCAAAAATTGAATTCTAAATCTAATAGATTGATATTCTTTCAATCAATGAATTGTATTGTAACATGATTATCAATCTAAACAATTAAATGCTATTACTCTTTATTAGAACCGTGTTACTTTTTATTCTATCAGTCTTAACATTTTCCTAATCCCCTTTTATTGCAGGTTAACCGTTGAGTTTTATTTTTTTTTTGTTTATGTTTTGTGATAGTTACTTCGAGCATTTTCACTCTCATCTTATTCATATCAATATAATATCCTAACCTAACTATAATATATCCGTTAATAGAAACTATAATTGTAAATTGAATATATATATTAATCTTAAAGTACTAACTACTATAGATTAATAAATAGTTTTTTAACATGGTGATTGATCGCATGTTTAACGTTATTTTATTATTTTTCAGAATAACATATATTATTGATACGTTAACAAGTGTTAACTACATAACTGTAGCTCGTACGTTATTAATCTTAACATTTTGCTAATCTATCTTTATTGCAGGTTAACCTTCAGTGAAGTTTCTTCAATTAACCTTTATTACTTCGATCTGAAGAGCACATGTTGATATGTTAACAATAATTAAACAAAAATGATTGCTACAATTTCATTGCAGCTTTTATGTTATTAGTCATATCATTGTGCAATTTTTTGTTGCAATTTATTTAACCGTTGAGTGCATACTAAAAGTTTCCCCGATTATTGTTTTATCTATTTCATATAGTTGTAACTTTTTATGTTGTTAACCGTGATATGTTGTCATATTATTTTTTTGCAGGTTAACCGTTGAGTGCATACCTAATGTTTCCCCAACTGTTTGTTATTCTTTCCATATAGTTGTAACTTTTATGTAGTTAATTTTGATATTTTGTCATTATTGTTTTATTGCAGGTTAACCGTTGAGTGCATACTATCTATATTTAACCCGATTTATTATGTTTAAATCAATTTGTTTCCACGTTTTTACAAACGTCACAGCTATATTAATTGTGGCTTAGGGTACATGAACATGTATGCGTATTAAAGAAATTGATCTTACACTTTTGTATATACTTTGTGCCACTTGGGGTACTTTGTAACTCACTCAACTCATGCCTACTGTTTGATTTTGAATTTATTTGAATTTAAATTTTGTATTTTCCTTCTAGATATTTCTGCAATTGTTAACATTCTATCAATGCAATCCGATTCTATTTCATAAAACTGACTTTAATATAACACTACTTAATCTAATTGCACAGTTTTGTGTTTGTGTCAACAGTTGTTGCATTTTGGTTTATGTGACGATTTTATTCTTGTTTGACTCTTAACTTTCATTTGTTTTGAATAATGTATGTAATCAATATGATTAATTGTCCAGTCCTAATTATTTGCACTTAACCCGATTAATACTTTTTGATAATTTAATAACATTTTGTTCGTGAAGTAAAAAATACTAACTAATCTTTCATATTTATATTTATTCAGTCTCCGTGTTTGTCTAGGATCTTTGTAATCATGTTGACACTCATTCTTGTTTTCTTTGACATCTTTAACTTTGTTTAAACGCTTATCGATATGTAATCTCTTTTAAACCGTTTTACTAATATGACAAAACATGATAAATTTGATAAACCCTAATTAATGAAACTTAATCTCATTAATATATATTTCTTTTTATTTTATAATACTTAATAATCTTCAATGTCTATATTGTACAGTCTCCGTGTTTGAGTTGATCAATGTTGTTTGTTTTCTGTGATATTTTGAACTCCCTGTTTAAACGCTTTATCGATTTATAATCTCTTTTAAAACGTTTTACTAATATGACAAAACATGATAAATTTGATAAACCCTAATTAATCAAACTTAATCCCATTAATCTATATTTGTATATTGCCTTTGCTGCGCGAAAATAATCCACTGATGAAAAATTACTTTACTACATGAATAATCCAAACTGTTTGTGTGAAACCCCTAATATAATCAAACAACATTTTGTTCGCTATTGTTTGATTTTCTGTGCTGATTGTGATTTTCTGGTATTTTTTCATTTTAAATTAATATATTTGTCATTTTATCAAAAAAATATATTTGACTTGTTTTGATTTGGTTAAATGTAGTGTTATTTCTCTTTATTTTCTTTTGGTGCGCGCTTGAGCACTTAATATTAGTGAAATTGGCGCCTTGTATTAAGTCAATTATCATTATTGTTTTATCATTTCAATTGTAGCATATGTTTCTCTGTTTTGTTTCTATGCTTGATATTAATTGTTTTTCTTCGTATATGATATCCGTTTTTGATTGTTTAATGCCGGATAATCTTTATAAATGTTGTAATACTAAGAAGGTACATTTTGTTCCTGTATCATTTTCTTTTTGTCGATTTTCATGCTTGGAATTTTGCACACTATATTGTAAATTTTCTTGTGGATTAAATTCTATTTGCGAATTTTGTAAAAAAAACATACAACGTCGATTTATATGCTCTTGAGCCTGTAACATAACAGATGCAATTAAACTTACGATAATTAACCGTAGGTCTATGGCAAAAACATTTACCACTGAGATTTCGTTCCTTCTCTTCATATTCTGAAAAATTATATAATCAGTGTTGTACTCCAGTAATTGTTTATTTTTTTGAATGGTTCACCAATGTTGAATAAAGTACAAATGAACGCAGGATGTGACTTGATAAGAAAGTGTACATTTATTGACCTACCGATAACATGGATCCCACAGATCGGGAGAGAGAGCGAGAGAGAGAGAGAGAGCAAGCCAGGGGCCGCTCAAGATGGGGGTTGACAATTATCTTTGTGTATTGGAATCTACATTGGCGTGACTTCCTTTTTTTCTCTCTATCTAGAATACAACAATTGCATATAACTGTATGCAAGAATGAGATTATTAAATTCAATTTTAAGAGGTGCTTTTAAACTGGGCGTTAAGCAGTCCGAAGCAGTGAAATCAGACTTGTAACTTCATCATTCAACTTAATTTAAAAACACTTAAACATC
>BQKZ01008797.1:11096-26548 GCA_036244855.1 Temnopleurus reevesii
GGAACAAGTCCTTCCTGGCTGCCCAGAGCGCCATCGTTCAAGAGCTTGACATTACCAACCCAACGATGCTGCAAGTCCTAGAACTGTGGCATGTCTCCTTTGGGTAAGATGGATGCTCGGGATTTTAGAATACTAAGAAATGAGTATTGCGATTTTTGGTTGGCATAATGGTTATATAGTTGAGTCATCAATATTGCAGAAAGGGTAATCATTTTCTCAGGTGACCAATATAGACAGATTGTCACTGGATTAGGCTTGAGTATATTTTACATTGAAACATATTCATACCATGTTAAATATATTTTATAAGTTGAGTTACATTTAGTATCATTTATGTAAATGAATGATAACATGTTTGTTCTGAGTCTATTATGGCATTGACCTTCAAATGAAATAGATGTATAAGGTTTTAATTTAATTATGCCGTGTGAGATACTCTTTTAAATGGATTGTGAATTGAGTAACAGGAAAAGTGAGTGACAATTAGAATTAGTCATAGCAACTCTTTTGAGAAGCTCCATGTTTTAATGATTTTTTATTTTTTATTTATTATTTGATTTCAATTTTAGTGATTGTGATTATATTCTATTATATTGCATATCTTATTCTTTTATTTTTTTCCTTACCAGAAATCTGCGATTGGTTGACATCCAGGAATTCCACCAGAAGAGCACATCCATGGAGCTACCTTTGTTCCAGACGCTCGTTATGAGACACATAGAGGGCGCAAAAGAAAAACTCATGAAAAAGTAAGAATTTAATCAATCTTTCTTTGCTTTGTTTCTGTTAAAACCGCCTGACTTTTGATCTAGCTGTAGGCTGGACTAGATTATGGTGTGTGGTACCTCAATTTTGTGTGTTTGTCTTTTTTTCTCCTTTTTTCATATCTACAAAAGTAAGCATTAGGTCTTTAGCTCTTACCCAGTGCTTGATACTCGAGGGTTCCGTTGCATAAAACTTTTTGCCATAACATTTTCTTGAAAAACTTTGCCATTATTTATCCCTGTGTAAATGTCTATGGTTGGAATGTTTTCTCCTGAGTTTTTTTTTAATTTTTCAGAGTGGTTCGTTGGAAAATGTTATAATGAATGGAGCACAGATAGTCTGACATCTTCACACTTTTTAAAATCACTGTCAGATCAGTAGATTTTAAGGAATGGCCAATTTTACTTGTGAGACAGGATGAGTGAAGAGAATGCCAAGTCTAAAGCGATCTGCTTATTGATGTTTTATGGACCAGTAAATTTATAGATTTTACCAATAAAAAATGAAAGGATCTACTGGTTCAACAGGGATAGATCAGCCTATACACTATCATAGATAAGTGTTGTTTGTAGCATGTACAGTCTTATCAAATGGAAACATTCTGTTAACTTCTCATCCTTATTTTATCCCCTTTTTCTATTCAGGTGGTTTCCAGAAGTGCAGAACATCTATTACCAAGGTAACCGACGGAAGCTCGTCCCTAGCAACCATAACGGCAAGAAGCTGGAGGCTTTCTTCAACTGTGCCGCGACCCTCATGACCCAGCAACTCCAGGAGCTATGTCTGTGCTCCATGGATGACTTCACTAGCCTCATCTACCAATCACCGGTAAGTTTATATCTGATAATGTTCCCAATATTCATCATATGAATTTACATGATGTTTGGCAGACAAATTTCTCAAAGTACAACAAATACGCAGAGATTCATGCTTGTGTATTTATTTTCAAGTTTAGCTTTGTAAATGGCTAATTCACATCATGTTGTGTAAAATGCAGGTCTTCACAGGTTACAGATTTTTATCTCTAAAGAAGCTACCGTGCAAAATAAAGCAAATAAACCATAAAATAGTGAAAGACAAGAATGAATATGTTATAAATTGATAAATTAATTGACTAATGAAAGAATCAATGGATAGATAGATTGAGTGAATCAAAAAAATTATAAATAAACAAATAAAAGTTTCTTTCACACTCACCTGCCAGACCTTAACTCTAGCCTTAGAGTATCCAAGCTTCACCATTATATTGCTCATAGATGATACCGAAATCAAGTTTGAGCTTACCTACCTCGACTTTGAAGAAGCCCTTGAATGAATAAATGAATAGAAAGAGAAACGATTTGAATGATGTTTTTCTTCTACTTCTTGCTAGACGTCAACGCGAGCCTTTGAGCATCCAGGCTTTGTGATCCGATTAGTGCTGGATGGTGCAGACATCAAGTTTGAGCCAACGTTCCCAGACTTCGAAGTGGTTCTTCTCAACGTCTATGATGTCATGATCAAGTCTGTCAGTGTTATCCCAAGGGTGGAGACCAAGCTCTATTCCGAATGGGTATGTTTACATGATAATAGTAATAATGATTTTACAGTCTTTTATAGCACCTAACACTAACTTTATCAGTCGTCTCTAAGCGCTCTACAATGTAGCATAATTGTACTTTACACCAGGTTATATGTTCCTCTTTTCAATATAGTTGGGTCCCAATGTGTGAAATGTTTGTGCTAAAATGCTTAAAGTCACATCCAAACTAGGCAAATGTCTAATCATTAATCTCTTCCATCAAGAATTGTGTCCCACCAATTGTATTTTTCAATTCCCATGATACATTGCGACTTTAAGACATGCCATTCTATTCAAAATTATGTATATGTTTGTAATGTTCAGGTTATGGCATTTAAAACAATTAATCAGAGTTCTGGTAATTGACAGATGATCGAAAATCATTTATTGATTTACTAAATATATTATAGGAGATTTTTCTTACAAGATTAACCCATCTCTTAATATACCTGAGAAGATCAGTATACAATGGTACAATAATGACAATGTAAAATTCAAAACAAAATTAGATGAAAGATAAGGAGAGGGAGAGAGCGAGAGAAAGAGGAGAATAAATGTGTAACCACAGAATAACTTATTACAAAAGTTGTACTATAACTGATATATTCACATATATTCACAGGAANCTTCTGTTCTTGCTAGACGTCAACGCGAGCCTTTGAGCATCCAGGCTTTGTGATCCGACTGGTGCTGGATGGTGCAGACATCAAGTTTGAGCCAACGTTCCCAGACTTCGAAGTGGTTCTTCTCAACGTCTATGATGTCATGATCAAGTCTGTCAGTGTTATCCCAAGGGTGGAGACCAAGCTCTATTCCGAATGGGTATGTTTACATGATAATAGTAATAATGATTTTACAGTCTTTTATAGCACCTAACACTAACTTTATCAGTCGTCTCTAAGCGCTCTACAATGTAGCATAATTGTACTTTACACCAGGTTATATGTTCCTCTTTTCAATATAGTTGGGTCCCAATGTGTGAAATGTTTGTGCTAAAATGCTTAAAGTCACATCCAAACTAGGCAAATGTCTAATCATTAATCTCTTCCATCAAGAATTGTGTCCCACCAATTGTATTTTTCAATTCCCATGATACATTGCGACTTTAAGACATGCCATTCTATTCAAAATTATGTATATATTTGTAATGTTCAGGTTATGGCATTTAAAACAATTAATCAGAGTTCTGGTAATTGACAGATGATCGAAAATCATTTATTGATTTACTAAATATATTATAGGAGATTTTTCTTACAAGATTAACCCATCTCTTAATATACCTGAGAAGATCAGTATACAATGGTACAATAATGACAATGTAAAATTCAAAACAAAATTAGATGAAAAATAAGGAGAGGGAGAGAGCGAGAGAAAGAGGAGAATAAATTTGTAACCACAGAATAACTTATTACAAAAGTTGTACTATAACTGATATATTCACATATATTCACAGGAACAAATATGATAGATAAAGAAATATTTGTATTAAAGATCAATTTTCATTGTCTACTACAAACTTGTAGATCACGGGTTCAATTTCTACTAGCATTTTTTTTTCAGAGCAGAAAGGAGTGTACTATTTAGTGTTCACCAATTTTTTGATAAAGGCATGAATTGCACAATATTAAACAGGGAGTAACTTTCCTGGTATCGCATCGCAGTCTGCTATGCATTTTAGCAGGAGTGCTATACTAAAACGTTATATTTAGCAACTTTTCCACATAGAACTGTACACAAAAGTGTAGAAAATGATTTGCCAGTGTTTAAACCTGCTAATCAAATGTGAAAAGTAAAATTATTCCTGCAATGATTGATTTCCTTTGTTATTCTGTTCAATTGCAGAACGGTCCCAAGTCCACCCTGCGACCGATCATCCTGGAAGACATTTTGAGCGACCATAAATCCAAGGTCCGAGAGATCATCAAACGAGAGAGCGAGCGTCCCAAGGATCATCTCAAGATCTACGACAAATACATGTTCCTCATCAACAAACAGGTTTGTGAATGCCTTTAACTAAAATGGCGCTATAGGAGCTAGCGATTTCCAGCATAATCCCCCCCCCCCCAAAAAAAAAAAAAAAGTTTTTGGTCAGAAAAAGTGAAAAAAATATTTTTGAAGAAAAAAATTGAACACAAATGTAAACAATGCGTGATTAAAATCAGGTTTAAAAGGTAATGAACAGCTAAAGTGCATCTGAAAATAACCTTTCAGGTCATATTTCACATGGTTAATGACAAAGTTACTTTCATATTTCAATTTTGGTGAAAAGAAACGCTTCTTTGTCCTCTGCATAATGAAGATGGAAGGAAGTATTCAAAAATCCCAAGTGAATTCATAATTGTATATATTTGTGAATATGCTCATGAGCAGAAAGGGAAAAAATAACTACACAATCTGACCCCTACTTTAGTGTGACCAGTCGTCTTGTTTGATACTGAAAAAATTGTCCTAAATCCCTTCATTTGTAACAAAGAAAATATAAAAAATCATTATTTGGTATAGTTTTCAGGGCCCTTAATCGAAAGTTATTGAACAAAAACACAAAATTTGTTTCAATCGTCCTGAAAAGGTTTCTCAATAATGCTTTCACAATTCACTCTGTTCAGGCTGATGGAGACGTGGATGCGTTCATGCAGGAGGAGCATACGTTTGAGGAGTACACCAAGGAGGTGGAGAAATACCATCAGCTCAACGAAGAGATCATGTTCCACACCAGAAAGGTAAAAAAACACATCTTATCTTCCATTCTAAAAGAAGAAGTAATGCAGGGATTTGATATTTGATTACTATTATTAATGATAATAATAATAATAGAAATTTATATAGCGCATAATAATTAGGGAAATTCTCGATGCGCTTCACAAACAAACAAACATTAGCAGACACAATAAACATTTAAACATATGAATAATTTGGCTATGCCCTTGCATGGTCAGGGGAGCCATTATCAAACCATGCTCCTGACCAGTGTACAGAAAAGAAAGCTTATTATAGTTATTTATTCAGCAATTTCATTAAAGACAATGATACAACAGTCAAATTACATGAATGTGCATAATGAAAGTATAGATTAATCATTTAAAGCATATTTCTTCAAGCAGTCTTCGTAGTGCAATAGCTGGTGCCAGGGGGAAAGAAGGCAAACTAAATTACTATGACCAGATAGGTCCCCTATCCCAATTGAAGCGTCAATTGAATTTCTATTTTTTTCTTCAGAAAAGCTAAACTGATTGAGGTGGGTTTGTAATTGTTTGGGTCAGAATTCACTCAAAACGTGTTGATCACCTTGCAATATTGTCAGAGTACAGTAATATATTTGTATTTAGTGGGGTTATATGTCTCTATATCATTTAGGAATGGGGTATTGTATTTCTTCCATGTGAAAGCATTGCGCTGTAGTCTTTCTGACTTCTGCTTTTGAACAAGAGGATGGGTGGTTTGAATCCCACTCATGGCGTTAAAATGTAGACCAAATTGTTGATGGAGCAACACTAGCGGTCATCGGCAATAAAGGTCTGCATATAAAAATGCTGAAATTATATTTCAAGTATCTGATTGCTGGCTGGATTTACGATTTGTGATGCACTTTATTCTTGGTGTTGGGGATTGAATATGGTGGAAGGATAGCACATTTCTTGTATTTGAAGTGTGGTTCGTCGGAGTTTACTTCCAAAAAGAATTTGAATGATTGTGGAAAGAGATTATTTCCTCTCTCTGAAATGTAGAGAATCTTCTATTGATCTAAAAAAAGTTAAAAGTATGACAATATTCAATTACTGATGTATTCTAGAAATAATTTTATGACTGATTCAAGAATTGGTGATGGGGATATCAAAGTAATAATGGTATTTTTTAAATGTTATTTGTTTGTTTGATTTTCACTCGTTTGATTTTAGGATGGTGCTGATCAGAGAAAGGTTTGTTGTGATTGGTTGACGTGGGTTCTCATAACATTTGTGTCTACTATATTGTTTCTGTCTCTCCTCATAACAACTTCTTTTTTATATCAATAATTCCTTAGATAATTCCACATGACATGTTTCAAGAGAGCAAGATATTTGGGTTAAAATGATGTACATATTTACTTTGGATACTGCATGTACAAGAAGCACCATCTTTCATAACAAAAAATAAGCAATTATCACATTTATGCAGTATGTCAACATATTATAATTCTCTTATGAAATTATCATTCAATTTGTGTAGATAAATGTATGAAGGGTTTCATGAAACCAATGGAAGATGAAAACTTGTCATTTTCCTCTGTGACAGTCCAACTTAATATCACAGACAACTTTAGATGAATTTTTGATTATGCATAAGTCCTGTAAGTTGTCTAATGTGTTCTATTATGTGATGATTCCTCAAATATCTTGCTTGTTCTTACATGTTTCTCCTGATACATTGCATACACAGTGACATACGATCAGAATTTTAATTTCTTTGTTTCCATTCATACATAAACAATTAAAACACAAGACATGGATTATTTTATTTGTCTTTATTCTATTTTTCTATTTATATTATCAATGGATTTCATCATTTCACAATCATTTTTGGGATCATGTTTAAATCTAACAGTCCATATTAATAATTTGATGATTGTGACAATCATTTTTTTAAATGCAAATAAACTAGACTGTACAAATTAATTGATGATGAACTTTATGTAATTTGCATCTTATCTTTAAGTTTGACTTTTTTATTCTGTCAATCAGAATGAGACAATTATGGAGAAGGTCTGTAATAATCACAACCATATAAACACTACATAGTTGTATAGTTATCAACAGCTGTATATAAATATATCACTAAACATAGATATACATTATACTCCAATGATTAGTAGCATGTTGTACATAATGATCATTATCCAACTTGTATTTATACATGCTGCACCAATTATTGGTATTTATCACATCCAACGTATTATCACATATTTTCATACATTTCACCAAATACTGTCTACTATATAGAAAAAGGGCGTAGTTTCACCTGCTTACAAACAACTTTAAGAGCAATTTTAAGCACGAATGGTATTCATTCTTATTTAATTATTGATAATACTATGCATGTTACAGTCATTTACATTCTCCAGTCTTTCTTAATATCGTTCATAACTTTAAGAACGATTTGATGAAACACCTGCCTAAACTCACATATACTAGCCCAACTGGCAACGAATATACTTTTCACAACATTTGTAGCTTACAAATGATGGTCTCTGTTGTTCAGTGTACAGTGAGTGTATTGTCCATCACACTTTATTACATCACATTATATTTGTTATATTTTTACACTACTATTTCATTCACATCAGATTATATTTAAGCTAATCTGGATCATATTGATTTTTCTCTCTTTTGTCTGTGTACATGTGTAGATTAGATGTCTAGATTGTAGATTTATAGTGAGTTTGATATGGGTTTTGTTTGGTTCATTGTGTCATTTTTTCCCCACAATATATGTGTTATTGAATGAGTTTTACTTAAAAACAAAGTGTCAAAATTGATAAAAAATCAAATTGAAACTACTTCTTTTATTGTAAACTGATCAATGTTTTGACCATGAGTAGTAGATTATTATTATTGTCAGCTGTTTAATGACTAAAGTATACTAAGTAATACTGTTATTCATTTTTTTCCCCCATTGTTGAATGCCTGATAGCTGTAATTCAGAATTTAATTGCACAAAACTATAAATGTATTCCATAGGTTTACTTAGAATACAATAAAACAGTGTCAAAGATATAGCATCTTGCTTGTTAATAATTAAATTACAGGGACACATTTAGGGGGTGTTGCTCAAAGGTTGCAATTGATCGTAAGTTGCAGTTGATCGGTACGCGCCAATCAAAATCATTGTTTCATGCGCGTCTTGTTAAATGTGCATACCGTGCGCGAATGAAAATGCGCGTTACAATTGGCAAAGTTGCAGTTGATTTGCAGTTGATTTTGAGCAACACCCCATTAGAATATTTCAAGGGGGCAGCAGGAAATATCAAAGATTATTCTACCACCAAATAAAAAGAAAAGAAGCCAAAAGCTTCACTTCTTTTTGGAGGTCCAAATGTAGGCCTAAAGTATAGGAGTTCCGGGCCTGTTTCAAAATTGTTTTATAGAGCCTTCTGATGGAATTTGATGATGAATTTGACTCTCATTTTTATGTTGGATATATTGAGCTGAAATAGATGAACATGGTCATGAAGAACAAAGATGTCTTTCAAGTCCTTTCCAAATTGTTGGTTTTAAATTTGTGCTGCATTGAAAAAACTGACCATGTCTTATGGAATCGATAGAAATCATGATATTTGTTCACCTTTGAGCGAGATATTATGTTATAATAGGTTTATCAACCTCCAACTAATAGCAAGTGTTGTACATTTTATTCAAGAAAATTTGTGAACCCTCTCTATAAATCTTTATATTTTGTAGTTTGTATTTCGCTTAATGCAATGCATTATTTCATTGAACATGTTGAATTAAATTTTTGTTTGGAATGAAAAACAAATTGCAATTGAAAATGAAATTAGAATACAAGTTGAAATGAAAATGAACATCATTGACAAGAAAATTCAGGTTTTAGGCTTGGAGGTTAGAGATGACCAATTTTGAAACATGCCAGGGGGCACAGCCCTTTTGCTTCTTCCCTGGATGCACCTGTGAATAACTTTGCACTGAATTCTCTACTCATAGGTTGTGAGACTCGGCATGTTTGAGCTACACTGTGACGAGCTGATCAGGGCCCTGTCAAAGAGGGCTGAGAATCTGATGGAACGACTCCTAGCTAGGATGTGCAAGGATCATGCTGATGCCAATCGCAAGTGAGTAATCATGATTATGAAGATAATCATAACAGTAATATAATGATAATAACAGGGCAAGCTTGAACGTCATTGTGATGAAATATTCAGAACCCTAACTAAGAGGGCGGAGAATCTAATGGAACACCTAGCGAAGATGTTCAAGGATCGCGCCAATGGCAATTGGAATTGAGTAAGGATAATTCTAGTAATGATAATCAATATTAATTATAATGATAATAACTGTGACGAGCTGATCAGAGCCCTGTCTAAGAGGGCTGAGAATCTGATGGAACGACTCCTAGCCAGGATGTGCAAAGATCATGCTGATGCTAATCGCAAGTAAGTTCATTTTTTTTATTCCTTGATAAAGCAGGTTTAAGAAAGAAGCCAATCACATGTATACAAATAAATCATGTATGCCCTCTTCATTTTTGTACTATTTTGCATGCCATGTCAAAAACATGTGAAATCAAAATGCATATTGCATAATGCACAAACTGCGAATGATAAATTTCTGAGCCAGTGTGCTATTATATCCTCTACGAAAGGCAAACAGTCAAAACTTGGATTGTGTCTCATAGAGATGTTTGTAGAGATACACATGACTCTATAAACAACTGGTGGCCCTTTCCTGCACTTTGTGACAATCCCTGGTGCTGAATCGGACCTGAGAAAGGGTCACCAGTCGTTCATAGAGTCTATGCAGATCTACGAACAGCTTTATGAAACACAACCCTGGTAGGCATGGGCTTTATGGTGCACAATTAAAGCATGCATGATAATTCTAACACCACTACTCATTTAGTAGCAATACCAGAATGGAAGATTGTGGTTTAACATATGCCATTAATGAAAATTTTGCTGGGTTTGTTGCCATTTTTGTACTTTATCATATTGATCGCCTCTGTTGTAAAGAATATATAAGATACAAATTCTGGCATCCAAAAGCTGGACATGGACTAACAAGTATTGATATTTTTATGTTCAACCCAGATTGTGCGAGGAGTACGAAGCCATCGCAGAGAAGGCCCTGACCACGCCGCCCAACACCGAGAAGCTGATGGAGCTGCGGGTCTACATCGAGAACGTTGAGAAGAAGACCATCCACGAGCTAGAGAAGGACCTGGTCCAAAGCAGGGACCGCCTGACCTTCCTGGTGGACTATGCTTCGTTCTCTCCCGCTGAGATCAGGCTCAACAGCAGCACGTTCCAGTGGCACGACCGCATGCCGGAGATCTTCGCCGAGCACAAGACCATCGTGGACGAGAAGACTGCTCAGTACCAGGAGGGGCTCACGGTATGTCAGCCCTTGCATTCTACTAAAAATAAAAATTTCATCTAAATATTTCTAAAGAAAAGCATTGATATGTTTACTTCTAACAGCATGTTATATTGTTTATGGTTTCTTGAACTGGCATCATGTGGATGTGGGACATTTGCATTAAAAGCACGATATAAACTATTTCTGTAAAATAAAGTGGGTCATGGAACAATAGATTCATATGCCGTGTATTGAAGTGTGCGGACACAACAATGACAAGCCGGTTCCGATTTGAATAGCATCATAAAGGAGCATTGAATTCGCGTTCGACCCAATTTTTATGAAAATAGATTATATTGTGTTTGAATTACATATCTCAATATTTTGTCTTATTATTTCACATGAGTATGTAGTATTCTATACCAGTTCTTGCAATCGGGGGAACCAATGTAGCTATGCATTACAAAGGTTTGATAGATTAGTCTTATGCCATCATACCATTGCTGTGCCAATGTTAATTTGCATTTGTGTGGCAATTCAGAGTTTGTGTGCAGGTCCATGAAATCATTGAATATTTAGATTGTAGTGCCGCTTTCAATTCAAATGAAATAATAATCAACACCCTGTTTACGTTTCTCGACAAAAATTGGCAAATTCTTCAAGGTTCCAGTATGGACACTTCATTATCTACATTGAAGGGAAACAATCTGATTATTCTATTTCGATCATAACACAGTCTTATGATGTCAATTCAATGATTATGTTCCAGGTGCTTTACAGTCCTGTACAATGATATGTATTTCTCTCTAAGTACCTTGTCATCCTTTATATTTCTTCACATTATCCTTTCTTTTAATTCAATTTCTTCATACAGCTACGCAGAGAGCGCTTCCAAGAAGAACTCGAGAGCTATACCAAGCAGCTTGAGGAGTTCCAGACATTTGGCGACATGTCAGAGGTCAATCGTTACCTCAAGAAAGCCCAGGCTCTCAATAACAGGCTAGAAGCAGCTGCCGAGAAGGTAGGTCAAAATACTTTGACTCTATGAACTGTATTTTGAAAAGGCATCTAATTGAAAACTTGCATCTAGTCAACAGGCATGTAGAGGATTTGTCAAAAGAAGTATATCAGAAATAACATTTTATGTCCTTGAAGTTTGAAAGAATAAACAAAACGCTTTTAGCTCACTGATGCCTCCTCAACAGTGCAAACCCATGACCAATGAAGAGTAAAGCAGGTTTTGCTGCAATAGGAAATATGTGGAAAATAAACAAACACTTTATGATGACAAAGTCCTTGAAATAGCAAGACATAATAAACACTTCAATAATTGCTTTAGTGTGAAATAGCAACTAAAGCTCTTTTGCACATTTTTTGGTAATGGATGATTAATTTGATAACATTCTAATAGCATGAAACTTTGAAGCCATGTGATAAAGATTTTGAGCTTTGCCAAGTTTGAAGATTAAAAAAGTCATCAAATTTTTGGTGAAACAATTTCCACCCTGAATGGGTCAAAGAATGATTAGCATGAGTCCTTTTTTCTGTTGTTATGCACAATGAAAATGATGCCTTCTGAGCAGAGCAAACAATTTGTTTTCAAGAATTATGTAAGTTTTCTTATTTTTTTTTTCATTCACAATCAGATTGAAGCCTTCAACACAGAGGAGGAGTCGTTTGGCTGGCAGACGTCAGCTTACCCACAGAAGAATACCATCGTTGGCACCCTGACCCCATACCTCAAGCTCTATGAGACGACGGTGGAGTTCAACACCAAGCACAAGTGAGTATAGGTGGTCCAGCATCAATCTTAACCTATTAAGTCCTAACTTTTTGAATTCTCATTGGGTTCGTATAGGGATCATACAGCATCGGCATGCAACGGGTTAAACCAGATTCTGAGTATTGTATTTCATTTCCACTAACCGGTTTTGGGAATACCACATACATTCAGTGGCTAAGAAAGTGCATAAATTTAAATCACCTAGTTAGACGGCTTATTGCAGACTTTCAATGTCAACAAGTTGAGGTGCAAAGCTTGAGAAGCGAACAGATGATATCATTTTAATAACTTATTGGATGAATGAGAAAGTGAATAAAACTAAATAAATGAATATATCATTTACTTATTTCATGAATAATAGACAAATAAGTGAGTCTACAAGTAAGTGAATAGATGTGAAAGAATAAACATACATGAATAACATGAGGATAAATTATGAAATCTTAATGAACACTGAGAATTAACACATATTTAGATGATTGCATAATTTAATGCATAAATTATTGATTAAGTAGCCAGGGAAATAGATAAATATTAAGTAAATGAAAGATATATATACAAATAAATGAATTAACGAATAATTACATACTTAGATTATCAATTAATTAATAATTAAATGTAAAAACTATAACCAAACAAACCCATTAAAATGAATAAAACATGGCTTTCCCAGGGGTTGGAAAAAGGGTGAGTTCACAGAGGTCGATATTGATTACTACTGGAGGCCAGTATGATTGAATTGATAAATAAATAGATAAATAAGTAAACAAACAGATAAATAAATAATCAATATTAATTTTTTTCTAGGGGCTGGATGGAAGGATCATTTACAGAGGTCAACCCAGATCAAGTTGAAGCTGATATCGGTAATTATTGGAGGACACTGTACAAGCTTGAGAAGCAGTTTTCCGAAGTTCCCACAGCCAAAAAGATTGCTGAGAAAGTCAAAGATAAGGTAAGATAAAATGTCAGTAAAATCATTTTCTCTGAGGGCCTTAGCATCTAATTAGGATGGAAAGTGTGCTATATAATATCCATGCGTTATTATCATTGTTATTATTGTGTACATAATGTTTTGGGACATTACCTGTGTAATTTTCTGCAATAGAGTTGGCCTACTCTTTGCCAAATGAGTATTAAGCCCACTATTGAACTATTTTTTTTAAAACTATCATATAGCAAATTCATTCAATTTACTTTTTCAAAGTTCCAACATTGTATTTCCTTTTTGTCTATTTCTATTTCTACAATTCTCTAAGTTTATATTGATCAGGCTCTTTGCTGCCAAGTTACAGATTTTTGAAAAAGTCAGTGACTGTTTGTTTTTGTAGTTTCCATTGTTAGAAGACAAGTACCAACACAATTGATTACTATGTCTTGAATTTTGAATATTTGAGTAGATAATGTTAAGGAATTCATCCTTCTAAATACCGTACATCAGTATGTAACCCTGGCATAAGAGATCGTCATTGGGAGCAGATGGCTTAGAGTTTAAAGATGACATTAAACCTGAACCACTTTTAATTTGTAATTGATTAATCCTTATTATACTTTGTGGATGTTGTAGGTGGATAATTTAAAGGAATACATCCCTCTGGTCACATCAGTATGTAACCCTGGTCTGAGAGATCGTCATTGGGAGCAGATGGCTGAGATGGATAAGATGGACATCAAACCTGATGAACTTCAACAAAGTCATATATTTTTCAATTCATTAACCCTTTTTATATAATAACTTGGATGTGTAGGTGGATAACTTCAAAGAATACATCCCTCTTGTGATGTCAGTGTATTTTGGGAGATCATCATTGGGAGCAGATATCTTAGATTTTAAAGAAGACATAAAACCTGAGCCACATAAACAAAGTGATATTGTTCTTTATTGTTCATTCCTTTTTCTAATTTAGAATGTTGTAGGTGGATGATTTCAAGAAATACATCCCTCTGGTCACATCTGTATGTAAGTCTGGTCTGAGAGATCGTCACTGGGAGTAGATGTCTTAGATTTTAAAGAAGATATCAAACTTGAGCCACTTCAACAAAGTGATTTAATTCAGAACTGATTAATCCTTCTTATACTTATACGTCAAAGTGTAACCCTGGTGTGAGACTTTATCACTGGGAACAGGTTTCTGAGATTGTCAAGATGGATATCAAACCTGAACCACCTTAACAAACTGATATCTTAATTGATTGATTAATCACTCTCATATGTTGGATGTTGTAGGTGGATAACTTTAAGGAATACATCCCTCTGGTGACATCAGTATGTAACCCTGGCTTGAGAGATAGTCATTGGGAGCAGATGGCTTAGATTTTAAAGATGACATCAAACCTGAACCACTTTTACAAATGGATATACTTAATATGATTTCTTTGTAATGTATTGTTTTCTGTTGAGCGCAATGAGCGTCAGAGCCTGGCGGATACTGGCGCTATATAAGTATTCATATTATTATTAATTTGGATGTTATAGGTGGATAACTTCAAAGAATACATCCCTCTTGTGACGTCAGTATGTAACCCTGGTCTTCGAGATCGTCATTGGGAACAGATGGCTGAGATTGTAAAGATGGATATCAAACCTGATGAGGTAACAATAATTAAATTGCTTGTTTATTATTGATCTTCTAAGGTCCTGTATGGCTTTTATATACGCAAGACGTTTGGAAAGGATAGCGTTATAATAAAAGATGATGATGACAAATGATTCATTATTGTATTACCTATTTATTTTGAAAATCAAATCTTGTGTTTAACTTAGAATCATGTATAAAAAAACGCTTTTATGTCTGTGTGATGTCATAAGATATTTAGAGCTCTTGATTTGTATATTTAATATTGTTATGATCTTAAATGACTTTCAAATCTGTTTTTTTAATTTTTTTATTATACTTACAGTCTTTGAAATAATAGGCTTTGAAGAATATTTCTCCCTAGAAATTAAATGTTATCCCCATTTTGATAATCCATTAAAATATTTGAGCCACTTGTTTTTTGTTGAAATGTAAATATTAAAACAATTCGTCCGATCATGGGTAGAGATCAATGATTCATGAACATTTTTTCATTGCACAATGATTAAAGAAATTGTCTTTGAGACTATATGTACACTAACATCATCTAAAACCACATCATGAATGGTTGTGTAATAATCATCTTTATGTCAAAATACTATTGACAAAGGAAAAGTTCTCAGTCAAACATAAATTTACACGATTTGAATGTTTTTGTGTGACATCAAAGTATTGAAAGATAAAACATATAAATATTATTA
>BQKZ01008798.1:0-26304 GCA_036244855.1 Temnopleurus reevesii
ATTTGAAAGTTCTCTTCTCTAGAATTATACGACATTTCAATAGTATACCCTTTGAATTGTTCTTAAGCCCCAGTCACGGGAAAGCCTCAATTGAACACGACTCGACACGACTCTTTGTTCAGATAACAATTAACTGCCCCTGCACAAATAGCCGTGCTTAATCTTGTTCAATCGGGGCCTTCATGTCGGGATTTCTTTGTCTTCATGCACCACTGACCACTGCTGATCATTTACTACTCTCATGTCACATGGTGAAAACAAGTATTGCACAACATATTTTGATCTTCTCGATATCTTCTGTTCTTCGTAACTATAGAACTCTGGCGAACTCTGGCGAATCTTTTAACAGAAAATGTTCCAGTATTAACAGATTTTTATGCTTGTCCTATTTGAGCAAAATGTTTTATGCAGATGCAGCATGCAGAGAGAAATATGGAAAGTTCAAGGTACGTTCAGTTTGTTGTCATTTTCTTCATTCGGTGCAAAATAATAAGGGAAAGTCACATCGACAAATTACTACACATTTACTCTAAAAATACTTGTTTCTTGTTTACGTTAACGCCGTATATCTGAATGGGGTACTAGTTTGCTGGTTGGTTGATAGGCCTACGAGTACGTTCTGTACACAGAAACATACACAAACAAACATTCACAACGGTTGAAATATGTGCGTTTCTATGAAAGGGACTAGCCAAGGTGAATATCAAGTATATCTCCCCCAAACAATATTTCCCATTAAAAACATGCCGTTACATCTCATCACATTCGGAGATAAATTTGGATCGGTTGTCATAGCAACGTGTCTTTCGCTGTTGGATGCTAACACAAGGTCAAAACTATGTACGCACATTTTCTGACTGGCCGTAATTTGCTAGATGACATGCTGATACATATATACAGGAGTTTTCTTTCTCCCACGCATTACATCGTTTTTACGTGGGTGAAGCATTATTTTGTAGTATTTATATCCTTCAATGTCAAAGAAGTTATTAAAAAATGTTCTGGGGCTTATGGCCTTGTCACACGACAAACTTTTAGCCTGCATATGCCCGAAGCGCTGCAAAAATAGAAAATTGTTCTGATGGTGATGATAAGGATGATAATGATGATGATGATAATGACTATAATGGTGGTAATAATGATAATAATAATGATAATGATACTACTACTACTACTACTACTAGTAATAATAATAATGATGATGATGATGATGATGATGATGATGATGATGATGATGATGATGATGATGATGATGATTATGATGATAATAATCATAATAATTATAATAATGATAAAAATTATTATTATTATTATTATTATTATTATTATTATTATTATTATTATTATTATCATAAAAATGAGAAGAAGAAATCAATGTTACAGGATACCAGCAGTACTTAATATTTCTAGTGAAAAAGTTGAACAGAAAGTTAGATTAGCCAAAATCTGACATTCTTTAGATCAGATTGCTGGCAAGAGAAAATAGTAAATTAGTTTAAGTTCTTGATGTTTAAATGTCATCCTTTAATTACTAATGTATAAACACCGCATGTAAATATCAAACATTTTCACATTTTAGGATCAATTTATGAAGAAAACTACCGGAGACGGACGATATCAATATTTCGTGTGATAGATCATACCTAAATGACCCCCTGCCTGCGAAAAAGGAATAGAGAAGAAAATTAAGTTATAGAAAATCAAAGAAAACATCTGTCATGGTTCGTAAGTTAAATGATATCTGTATAAATACCCTTTTTACTTTGAAATTGTAAAGGAAATAGATTAAGCTACCTGCCAATTTGATTTGTCTGTAATTCGGGGTAACGCCAATGATCAGGTGAACTTTTATTATCCCATTTGTAATTGAATCTGCAGGACATCTCAATAGATATTTATCCCCCTTTAGCCCCACCCCTAGATATAGGGGAAGAGACGCTGCGCGTTATTGAATTATTTTTTCCTTCATGTTAAAAATTGGGACCACGTGTTCATTGTGCGGTATGTAAACTGAAGTAAATAAAAGAAATTGTGCACACGCATTAAGGAAACATGCGCGCACCGTGGGGGGAAGGCTATGGGGGCGCCGCCCGCCCCCGTTCAAAGCTAGGGGCGCCAAATTCACTGAAAGAGGGGGGGGGGNGGGGGGGGGGGGGCTGCCAAATTTGGTGATGACCTTATTTTCTTATTTTGCTTATCAGCCCAGCTCAGTAGGAAGCGCCCCCCGATGCAAAATTTGAAGTGAAAACCCTTTTTTATCCATTTTTTTTCTTGTCAGCTCAGCTAAGCCCCCCCCCCCCCCGTATGAAAATGCTGGGTGCGCGCATGGCAAAACAAATGCGCCTAGTATAACGTGATATCACCATACATGTTCATAAAAGTCACTTTGACTTCTGTCATTATTTATGCTGAAAATTCCGTATTTTGGCCCAGGCCCAGTACTCACACTCCTAAGAAGAATTGGGCACCCCAAGGAGAATTGTATTGAAAACCGCTTATGATCCGACATATAATACAGGATCAGTAAATGATATTTTTTTTACGGACTTTGAACAAGAATTCGAACGACTGCTGAGCACACTATGTTTGCTCAGTAAATGTAATTTTTCAGATATTCAGGCCTAGCTCATTGCCAAGAATTTACTGGAAACTCAATAGAATGCTGTACAATACTTTAAAAAGATCAATGCATTTGTTATCAAATCAAAGGGGACCTTTTTAGGGTAACATTTTTTAAAGTGCCCTCCCCTGCACGTAAGGGTACATACTTTGGATTGAATATATGGTGTAATCTAGCTATCCAATTTTATAGAGAAAACGATCATAAAATAATTTCTTTAAGATAGAATTCTGTTAAAATATAAGAAAACAAACAGGGGACTGTCGGAACAGACTCTAATCTTAATTCAGTTATTTCGTATAAACTCTCTGATTTACGATACGGAAAATTATTTTTTCAGTTCTTTTTATATGGGAACAAAATACTCCGTACTTGTTTCTCGGAAATGAATTTCACTTTGATTTCGAAACCATGATAGGAAGACGTTCTTCATAAAATTAGATAAAATGTTACCAATATTGCATAAAATAAAAGATAATTATTCGCATCTGTGCACACGGTAATGACCGTAAGAGTCTGAAAATAGGCATTAAAGCAAAATTGTCATGTCATTTTTTTGTGATAACCATTATTTACGTATCCATTATTACATGTTGCTCAGTGACTTTTGAAAAGTGACATTCTGTAAAGTTTTGTTTATGATAACTCACGTATGAAATATGGGATGTAGAATATTTTGTTTAAATGCAGAACCCAATCAGATAGTTTTTTGACATTACCTGTAAATTTTGTTACTGGACACCCCCCCCCCCCTCCCTTTAAACAGTAATCATGGTAATACTACCTCATATTAGGACTCTTTTGGTTGTGATTAGTTTTGGATTTCCTTGAATGTACTTGCATTCGACATTTGAATTTATTGTACAATTCTAATAGGGCAAATACTAATACCATCCTACTTTCAAACCGCATCAACAAAATTGGAATTACTACTGTCTTATTCCGTTTGAAATTTCATGCTTGAAGATTATTTTTCTCAATCTCTCAATCTCAATTGTACAAATCCATTGATTAAACAAAGCAATTAATTTATAGTTCGTGGTACGAATCTAAGTTAGTTCAGTTTGGCAGCAGAATGTCCTATCTTATCTGATTTTCCTCATTCATAGATGATTTTAACATTTCGAATAACGATGTAGAAGAATTTTGTTTCTGGACGCATCCCCGTTAAACAGTTATACCACTTTCAATTAAGGACGGGTGGGCTTCTTTCAATTGTGCTTATAATTCCTTCAATATCATTGCATTCGTAATCTAGATTCATTGTACAATCCAAAGAGATATATCTCCCAATCCTTATCATAAGCCCCAGTCACATAAAAGCCCGGAAGCAACATGATTCAACACGACTCTTTGTTTGGATGCAGTTTACTTTAACTGTACATATGGGGTCGTGTTGAAACGTGTTGCTTTGGGGCTTCTTTGTGACTGGGGCATTATCTAATTTTCCTCATTCTAGGATGTCACGTGACTTTAACATTTGGAATAAACGCTGTTGAATCCATCATCTCCTATCATCCTCTATTTGTATGTCACCTGATAGGTCAGGTTCAAACAGGTGATTGAATTAACCTCCGGCAAATTCNCCCCCCCCCCGTATGAAAATGCTGGGTGCGCGCATGGCAACAACAAAAAAATGCGCCTAGTATAACGTGATATCACCATACATGTTCATAAAAGTCACTTTGACTTCTGTCATTATTTATGCTGAAAATTCCTTATTTTGGCCCAGGCCCAGTACTCCTAAGAAGAATTGGGGCCCCCCAAGGAGAATTGTATTGAAAATCGCTTATGATCCGACATATAATACCAAATCAGTAAATGATATTTTCTACGGACTTTGAACAAGAATTCGAACGACTGCTGAGCACACTATGTTTCCTCAGTAAATGTAATTTTTCAGATATTCAGGCCTAGCCCATTGCCAAGAATTTTCTGGAAACTCAATACAATGCTATACAATTTCCTAAAAAGAGTTCATGCATTTTTATCAACTTACATGGGACCTTTTAGGGAAACACTGTTTAAGGTGCCTTTCCCTGCATGTTAGGGTACACATTTTTAATTACAAATACATGTATAATATTTTGGGTGTAAAGCAGCTGCGCAAAATCAAAGAGTGGACAACCACAAAATTGACAATATGAATATAATTCTCAAAAAAATATATCAAAACAAAGCAGGTGACTTTCAAAACAGGGCTCCGTAACATTAAGCTTTAGTACGATTGATATCAATCACAAGTCTAGGGGAAGACATGTACCAAAGTTTGCGATTGATTGCAAACTTAACTTCAATATAGTTACAAATGTATAAACTCTCTGATTTACGATACGATACTTTTATGTTGAAACCATGATAGAATGGCAATCTGAATAAGATGATATACAAATGATTACTGCGACCCATCAATGGCATACCGTATGAAATAAATTGAATTATTCCAATCCATGTACAAAAACGATCATGACCATAAGAGCCTGACATTGGCATCGAAGTAAAATTGTCATGTTATTGTTTGTGATAACTATTATGTACATAATTCTTGGCACATGGTCATAATAGACCCTGACTTTTGAATTTTGTAGAGTGTCATTTTTAAAAACAAGCCAACCAGATAGTCGATAAACATATTTTGTAAATTGTGTTACTGGATACTTCCCATTTAACAGTTATCCTACTTTTTGGGGCTTGTTTCAGTAGTGCTTATAATTTATCCGATGCCTTTACATTGAAATTAATTGCACAATTAGGAAAGTCACGCAAACGGACTGATCCCACCCTGCTCTCAAACCGCATCAACAAAATTTGTAATTATTACTGTCTTACAGCGTTCGATATCTGATGTTTTATGGTTATTTCTTTCAATATCAACTGTACAAATTCATTAATTAAACAGAACATTAATTTATATCTCGTTCTAGAATGTCACTTGACTTTAACATTTCAAATAACGCTGTAGAATTTCGTTTATGGACGTATCCCCGCTAAATACTTATACCACTACCACTTTCAATTTAAAAAAAAATAGGGGGGGGGGGAGGGGCTTTATTAATTGTGTTTATAATTCCTTCAGTACCATTGCATTTGGCATTTAAATTTATTGCACAATCCGCATCATCTTATCTAATTTTCCTCGTTCGAGAATGTCACGTGACTTTAACATTGGGAATTACGCTGTTGAATCCATCATCTCCTATCATCCTCTATTTGTATGTCACCTGATAGGTCAGGTTCAAACAGGTGATTGAATTAACCTCCGGCAAATTCAGAGGGCAGAATTACGTCTTGCAGAAAGAGGCACTGATTTAAAGTTGTATAAATGGCGTCTTTAAAGCATTATTAGAAGACGTATTTGTCTATCCGTTCTTTTATTTTTGTATAATGATTTCGTTTGTTTATTTCCTTGATCATTTAGGATGATTTAGGATGGAATGTATATTGTCAAAGGGGGGGGGGGGGGGGGGGGGGGCATGAAAGAATGGTGTATGGCCTAACAAGCAGAAAAAAGTTCTTTGCTTCTAAAACGGGTCGATTTTTGTTTGTTTGGGCAGGGGGCGGGGGTAGATGGCCTGCCAAACAAAACAAACACGCCAACCAAACAATTTTTTCGCTTTTTGTTCTTTTATTCTCCTTCTTATAATTATTAGAATTATCTTTATTTTGTGGATTTATATTCAACGAGCTGCAAAAGTGCAAGTGTCATATTTCTACAAGAGTGAGTTGTAAGTAGATTCCTTATTTTAAAGGCAAATGCAACAGCAGAATATCAAATAAACAAACGAACAAACAAATGAAATAAATCGTACCATATAACTTTAAAAATAAAGATCCTAAATGCTGACCAAAATTCAAAAGGAAATAATAGAAACAAGTATTTCCCCTGCAGCCAAGTCAGGTCAGGTTATTCACCAACAAACTCGACCTACAAATTATCGACAGCTAACCCAAATGTATGCGTAGGTCTTAAAAGGAGAGTCCACCCAAAATACCATTTCTTGAACAGGAGCAGGAAAATCAGATGAACAGGACAAAACAAAAAAGTTTTGTGAAATATACGGCACATAATAGGAAAGTTATGAATGTTTGAATATTCAGACAAATTGACAACTGATGGCGTAATAGCTGCACAATTGGCCATTTATTACATATATATCAATGTTATAACATGTTACTTTCTCCCCGAAAATACGACTTTCTCGAAACTTTAACTATATAATATTTCTTATTATGATTTGTAGGTTACCTATTTACATGATTGCATTAATACAAATTTTGGTTCTTTCTGTGGGAATAATGAATTTTGCACCATAGATGTGACCAAGCTGATGGTTAGAAGTGCACCCATGACGTAATCAAATTGGGAACATGTCTGAGAATTGTCACTTATTTGCCCATTTTTCCAGATCATCAAAAATTCATAACTTTTTTTTTAATTATGTGTCCGATTTTCTCTTCAAACTTTTGTTGCTCTGCTAACCAAATTTATCTGCTCCTTGTACAATTTTTTTTGGGGTAGACTCTTCCTTTAAAATCGTATATCAATGCACGCCATTTGGTTTTTGAGGATGAACGACCGATCTACTTATAATTCAAGGTGGTTGCTTAATACGGTGCAGTAAATAAAAAAAGTAAACATCTGTTTATTCATTTCACTTTAATCATGATAATAGGATGCATTTACTTCATTGACATAACGTCTACATTCGTGCACTTTACACTCTCAGACACTTTCGATCTGCATCTGACGCCTGATATTGGCAAAACCTTGACATAGGTTGAAGATTCTTTTAAAGAGAAAACGAATACCTTGATGGTACTTTTGAATACGTATAAAATTCCTTGGTGCTAATCTGCTTGAATTACACATAAATATTGGAAAATTATTGCTCTCTAGCACTGGTATAACATACTTTGTTCATATTTCAAAGCCATGTATTTGTTCCAAATTAACTAACATAAATATGCGCTTGTACTTAACCGAGCTTTAAAAAGTTGTCAAATTACTGTGATGGGAATTGCCATTAATGAGTGATAAAAGAAAGCCCCAACGTTTGTAAGAAAACTTGCAATTTAAGTTCACATAACAAATTGCTGTAAATGCAAGTGAATCGAAGTATTTTTTTTCAATTCATTCCACATACAGTCCACCTACACATTTTGAGAGCATTGAGCACCAGAGGCACCTGGATGCACCAGGTCCATTGTCTGAGCCTGACCTTTCACATCATACCCAACGTCTGCCCAGCGTTCATGAACTTTGAAATACGTTCCGTGAACGCAGAAATACGAAGGAAGAGACCCATATGTTGAGCATTTGCTCAATGCCTTTAATTTCGTTCAAACTTTTCCGTCCGTATTTTTGCATTCACTGAGCTCCTTTTAAATCTTAAGTTGAAAAATCATGCTCTCTTGTTTTATTATAAATCAATCAAATCCATATTCAGAGATATAATTAGTACTCCGGTAAGTACAACACCTGCTAAGAAGATTTTGAAGATAGAAATGGGGAAGGGGGTATAGTCATTTTCCATTTCTCCAGGTTTTTACGGGGGTGGGGCTCACCTTTAGGTCCTAATAAGCCCAAGTATCATGTGCATGATGACACGAAATATAAATGGCATAGTATAACATCAGGTAATCTAATAGTCGATTCAGAATACAGATTTTTTCTTTTCGTTCCGGCAATCTTAATGAAATATGATTTTGTTTAAAAATACAATAATCAGAACATAATGTTGGCTGTACATGTCAATGACGTTCAAATTCCAATAACCGTATTTGACTGTCATCAGCATGAAAATACATGCAATATGAATAAGTTACACAATTTTGAAGTAAGCTAGGGTATTTGAGAGATCTACATAATATCATGATAATGAAAATATGTACTTACCCTTGAACAATCTCCTTATTAATAATAAATGGTGTATTCGGTCGTCGAGCCCCTTATCGATCAGCACCTCACAAGTGTGATAGACAGACTCGACAACGACCACCACGATAGAGCGAACGAACCACGGTGCGAACGACGCTTTTCTCCTTCGTCGTCTTTGTCAATCTCAGCGCTTGGCACGGAAAGTAAAGATGGATCTAACGACGAACACGAGCAACCATTAACTAAAGCCTTTCTCTGGAGGACCAGGACCAAAATAACCAAGGGGTTTATTTGATAGAACTAAGCGCAATGGGAACGAAGTGCCCTTCTCTGGGAGGAAGATTGGAATAATTGGTCTATGTCTGGAATACCGAGGGAGGAGATCATCATTGATGTTCAGTCACACAATTGCGATGATACCAACCGTATGCCTAACGAAATGTTCGATTGATTTCATGGTCCCTGTGCGGAGAATTACACTGGCTAAATGCTAGATTAACGTCGAATTAGTTCGCCTCGCGCTTTGCGTCAGCTAAGCGTTTCTAAAAAAAAATAGTAAGGATAATATTTATTACATTTTCTTCAAAGACGCAAAGCTGGGCTTACGTCGACATGGTTCGCGCTTTGTGTCAGCCAAGTGTTTCTCAATAATAATGATAATAATTCTTATATGGAGCTTTTATCATTATGCCCAAAGCGCTCTAACGATATGATTACCTTCGTCAAGGGATAAACAAAGACAACCGCACTTTAGTGCGTTATCTTATCTCCCAGGGAAGCTTCATATCATGGATTTCCATGTTCATATTTTACCAGGCACCCATTCAAACACCTGGGTCGGGTGCAGCCCAGTGTGGATAAATTTCTAGTGGAATGAAATTAATGGCATGAGTGGGATTCTAACCGCCGACCATCTAGTTGAAAGTCGGGAGTCAGAGCCTCTACACCATTACACTCCCATGAACGTTTTGCTTATAGGTATTGTAAAATCTATTTACTTTATGCATGCTGGCGTTACATGTTGGCTATGAACGCAATCATGTGACAGGGCCGTTTGGAGCCAGCAATTTGTTCTGAGAACGGTGCTGGATTATTAGTAGGGGTTTTGAGCGATATATCGTTTGACTTCACTGACCTTAACTAGCTTCTCATAACAACATCATCGTGAGAAAGAGAGAGAAAAGAGAATTAGAGTTGACAGAAAAACCGAATGTTGAGGATATTGGGCTGTAATGTGTTGTTCCCTCGCGCTGAGAATACGTGGACCTATTCAAAAAGATGGGATCCTTGTTGTCCCCGCGCCCTTCCCAAAAAAGTACTTGCCGACGCGAACAAAATCTCATACGTGGTTTTAAGATTATGCCAGTGATATTTGATAGACTGCATTATTTCGCGTACCCAGGATTTGAACATCCGTTGGGCTTGACCTACTTCTAAGAGGTAATGAAAGTCCCCCCCCCCCAAAAAAAAATAAATAAATTGCCAAAAAAAGGGCAAACAAGAAAAAAAAACCGATTTCATCAAATCAAATGTTGTACCATTTTTACCTAGAATTTGGCGCCCCATAACTATGACAGCCCCCTTCATGGTGAGCGCATAAAATCATGGATGCTGTAGTGCCCCCCCCCCCCCCCCGTGTCGGAGGTAAAAGGTAAAAAGGGCGGCAAATTGCTGAATATGGCGCCAAAGGAGGTGAAGAGCTTTTTTTGCTTTGGAGGGGCGCCAATTTCGAGGTGAAGTTGAGTCCCCCGGGTCTCAAATTCCTGGGTGCGCGCATGAAAATGTTAAAGTGTTTAACTTTCTAGATCTGTCTTTCTGTGTGTCTCTCTCCACCACTTCTTTTTCTTTGTTTTCACATTTTCATTTTACATCTAGTTTAAAAACACACCCTCTATTTCTTGGAAAACATGTCCTACATTTTACATTTTCTCAGTTAATTCAATTCCGAAGAGTATTAACGATTTCATAGTACACATCACACCCACCCACATATACACGTATCCACCGAGCTCCACATACACAAACGCACACGTGTACCAAATCCCCAACACGGAGTTATCATGATCACCCATTGTCATCAGCTTTCACAAAATCAACTTTCAAATATATTCGATGATTTGTAGGTCTCTTTGTATTGTATTATACTTTATTCTCCAATCAATATCGGGTGAAAGGCAAATAAAATATTACAAAATAAATCAGAATATAAAAGATAAAATTACACGTGTAACAAAAATACATAAGAAAGACTGACTGGAACGCCCTTTCAGAGGAATTAAAACAAATGCCTCTGTTCTCCCAAGGGGTCCAGATATATGTTAGATAAATATGATAAAACTAAAAAATGACAATCTGATGAATGAAACAAATGACCGTCTTTCTTTCCAGACTCATTATGTTAAAAGGGTTCGAACTGGGACATAAATAATCATAGCAATTGAAAATATAGCACATAACAACTCTTGGTTGAAGAAGAAGAAGAAGGAAGAGAAGAAGGGGAAGAGGAAGAGGAAGAAGAGGGGGAAAAGTAGAAGAAAAAGAACAATGGTTTATTTCAATTATTCAATTCATTCCAGTGATAGTTAATGACAACTCGGAAGCTGTGACGTCATGGTTTAAAAAAGTTTTAAAAAATAACGTATGAATGAAACCTCGATATTTGATATAAACATTTTACATGTTACAAAAAGAATACACAAGAAAAGTTCCTGAATACGATGAAATTCATAAATAATGTATGATCACGAGACAGATACTTTCAAGACAGCCGCAGTCCAATACATTTATCATCATCGATATATCATTATGCAAATAAAAGTCATAAACATAATATAACATATAATTCATTGATTGCCTTATGCGTCTTTACCTAAAAAATCGCGAAGAGAAAACATTTTCAGAACAAAACATGGTAGCCTTCCAAGACATGCATTGCAATTTTTTATTTGGATCTATGAATTCTACTTGTTTTTTTTTTTAGTTTAGAAAACTGTATTCGACCGTTTTACACTGTGAGCAGAAAGAACAAATTTGGACATAGTAAACAACTTCTGAGAGAAACTTTCTGCCCTCCCGTTCTGTGGAGGAATATCGAGCAGGTGTCGAGTCTGTTCAGTGAATTAATAGGGAAGCTATTTCCTTTTTCTATTTCTGAATTCTCTATTGTGGAAACGTGAATGAAGTTGTTTACTTAATCCAAATCACTTGTCCCTTCTGATCACAGTGATATACAAGCTCTCATTCGATCATAACTGCATCAAAAAAGATTTTACATGGAATGTTGCTGTTTTCCAACAAAAACATGAAACTACTTTAACCTTGGCCTTACTCTTGATCCCAACACGCCCATGGCTATCCACGTTTTAACGGAGGGCAGGATGGGGGGGGGNTCTGCTCAAAGTGATATACAAGCTCTAGTAAAGTAAATAATAAATGCCGAATGACATTGAGATAAACAACTGTGATACATTTCCTAAAATGCACGATTGACAATATACCTAAATTTGTAAACATAGCCCATGGTCATATAACATTCTGCAACCCTTTTAACCGGTTTTCAAGAAACTAAGGTCACTGCCATTTGACTGAGATTGTTATAGTTTTTGTAATAATGCATCAAAAGAGTGATACTGCATGCGTAAATGTCACATCCAATTGTACTGTACCAGTATTTATGACACTGGTAGTATTCACAGTCATTTGAGGACTTGCTATTCTTACTGCCTTGTAAAGACCGACTCGCACCTATGTGTTTTTAGCCTGCGTTGGCCAAGCATTTTTGACAATTAAAAATGTTCCCTGGACGCCCAAAGACGCAGGTCTTACGGTGGATTGAAGTTCAGTGTACGCTCCTTGAGCGCAAGGCGAACATCAGTCCACCGTCTGATCAGCGTAAAATGTGCGCTCGGGGAGCGTTTTCAGTTAAAAGAAAACGCTGGGCTGACGCAGGCTTTAAATGCAAAGGTGTGAGTCGGCCTTTGGATCGCAGTTACTTTGATACCGTACGAAGATCATTGGAGCAATTATCATCCAAGGCTTTATTTAAGTATATCTTCAAATCACAGATTCATAATTAGAACGATGTCAAGTATTTCAGTAAAATATAAAGTGGCTTTATATCGGGTTATGGAACAACATATCTGTACGGCGTGTATTGAACTGCGCGGACTCAATCACAAGCTGGTCACGACCTTAACAATGATAATTTATAATTTAACAATGGCTTATGGGAAAACCACGAAAATATTTTATTTAAATGCGTCTAATTTTGATCGGAGACAGTAATCTGAGAATATTTATTTGGAATCTGTGACGTATTTAATAAAGTTTGAAAATCTCTCTTTAGTAATATGTTACATATAATTTGTCAAATTTTGTGGACTGTTTAATGACCCATAACGGACAAATTCTCTTATGCAATTCCGTTACCGACAATCTTCATACCTTGAAGCCTTCCATGTGGACAATGTAAATGTTTCTTGTTTTAAATATGCTAACATTGATTTTATACTACACATTTAAGAGTTTGACCGCTCTCTGAGATTCTGCCATTGAGATGCAAGAGACGAAAACGTAGCTCGAAATGGCATGTAATTCCGTTACCGTCCATATGGAACTGCCCAGTTCATTCTTCTTATTGCAAATGGACTCGTTCGCATAAAGAAAAAAAATCCCAAGTAGCAAAATATGGTGCAGGTAGTGTAGATGTGGAATGGTGTCAGTAGAATAATCATATGAATTTTGCTTTCTATAAACCAAACTCTTTTTATAAACCAAAATCTGTTTATATATCTTAGATTATTATACTCCGACCATTATGCTGGCCAATTACACCATTTGACCTACGAAAGAGTACATACACCACTCCAGTACGACGCTGTCACATAAAACAACTACACTCAATATCAAAAATATTGATATAATTCATATATATATGTTTGTTCACTTTAAGAATATTGTCCAGAGTTGTGTTTCTTAAATTTGTTCAGACATATACAATATTCTGTGCGCGACCGGTGACCATTTCTTGCACTTAATAACCAACCACTGTGCCTGGGGTAGCACCAGAGAAAAGGTCACCAGCCGTGCGCAACCAAGGATACCATGTTGAGTACATAGAGTGATGTTTGTCATTCATCATATAAAAATAAGACCTGAATATAAGAACTCCAGGTGCCATAAAACAACACTTTGTCCTTTAAATTCTATGGAAATCAAATAGAATATCATAATAAGAAGCCGCCGAAAATGATAAAATGAATCTATATTATTTCACCCACATCCGTATTGCAGATTTAATACTCTTTTCAAGATATTAGCGAATTTGTTGTTTATGAAAATAAAATAGTTCATCCATCAACCTTTGGAGGTGTCAAGGTTTCTGTGCTGGTGCTAAACTTTGTCTGTATCTTGTCCATTTGTCTTGACCAATTCTGAAACAGAAAAAAGGGATAAAATCTAATTAAATTTATCAACAATTTACCACGTTTACCACGAACAGCAGCAGAACCAATTTGTGGGGAGCTGATTCGAGAGAGGCGTATAATACGCTCTCACTCCTGTGAATAAACTGACATATGCTTGTGTGGTAAATATGCCATCAATAAATATCGTAGAAATTCAGTGCTGGAAATGAGAAACCCCATTCTCTCCTAGATTATACATGCATTAGTTATCTCAAGTCTCTAAGAATATGAAGCTAGAAACTTTATCTCGATCTCTCGTAAAAGCATCTCCGTAAAAAAAAGAAATCACATGCAAGATGCAGGAACCTTGTTCAAACTTCGATATTGAGTCCATTATAGAATTTACTTAGATTATAACAAAAGAACAATCTGTGATATGCTCAAAACATCTAAGATAAATCATTAATTAATGTAAGCTTGATTTGATATAAACATTTATTTCAAACAGTTCTGCAAAACATTACAGCTATGATCTTTGAGACCCTATGAATTCGGCAGTCTCTTATTTACAGGAGTGCGACGTAAACGTGAAAAACGAGGTATACAAGTCTAGAGCCCTCATCGATTGGTTTGAGCCAGTGAAAATGAAATATTGCAATCTTGCGTCCAAAACTTTTAGTGAACTCTTTGGTCTATTGATCGAACATAAAATAAATCATTGCCATCATAAGAAGACCATGTTTAGTGGCAGGTTCGATTCGTGTAATAGCAGCACGTACTGCGTAAATATCAATTGAATGATTTTTGTGTCGGGTAGAGAAATAATTGAAATAATTCTTGCATTATTAATCAGTGTTTATCGATGTTGGGGGAAGTCAAGAGTTATTTCAATTATGGTATAATGATTTTACCTAAATTATTTCCTCGCTTCTTGATAACTTTCAACCTCAGCACAGTCTACACTGCCCGTCCACGACGTGGTTCTTATGTCGTCAAATTCCAACCCGAAATTAATTAATATAATGATGGGATTTTACCTAAATGATTTCCTTGCTTCTTTATAGCTCTCAACCCTTGTATTTGAAGCCCAAGTAGTAAATAGAATCTCCTCTCCACCGCACAGTCCACATTGTCCTGTCCAAGAAGTTGTTCTCTTGCCGTCAAATTTCAACCCGAAATCAATTATATTATTGATAAATTAATTGACTTTTACCTAAATGATTTCCTCGCGTCTTTACATCTCACAACCCTTGTACTTGAAGCCCACGTCGTAAATAGGATATATACCCCGTCGCAAAGTCCACACTGCCCAGTCAACGGAGTGGTTCTCCTGCCGCCAATGTTATGTACTAACAGCACGTAGTTATTGTAAACCGAAATCAATTGTACAATTGATAGAATTATTAACGTTTACCTGAATGATTTCCTCGCTTCTTTATAACTTTCAACCCTAGTACTGGAAGCCCACGTAGTAAAAAGAATATTTTCCCATCGCACAGCCCACACTGCCCCTTCCACGAAGTAGCCCTTTTACCGTTAATATGTAAACCGAAATCAATTGATAGAATGATTTTACCTAAATGATTTCCTTGCTTCTTTATAATTCTTAGCTCTGGTACTGAACTGCTGAGAGACGCAGAAACCGTTTCGAGGTATAAATTCCTGCCATTACATCTCACCTGGGTTGAGTGTAGCACAACATGGAGTATTTTTTCTGAAGGAAAGGGCAGGAACTACGACTCTCTGGTTTAAAGGTAAGACTCAGAATCACTATGTCGCCAAATTCCACTTAATTGATACAATGACTTTACCTAAATGACTTCCTCGCTTCTTTATAGCTCTCAACTCTGGTACTGGAAGCCCATGTAGTAAATAAAATCTCTTCCCCATCGCACAGCCCGCACTGCCCTGTCCAAGAAGTGGTTCTCTTGCCGTCGTCTTCGGCTAATAGAAAGCCAAAGGTTGGAAAGTCACATTTGACACTGGCGTATCCTACAAGGAACCCTAATGCTGTAGATGAGAAAATAAAGGAAAATGAAAGAGGATAAGATTAAAAAAGTTTTTTATCACCCCATTACACATAAAAACATACACATCAAACATCACTTAAATATACATAAATACCTATATACATCAAAATAGAATTAGACCAGGGCAAAACCTCTTAGCTCAAAGACAGGACAGTAAAATAACATATGACGTTTAGAGAAAAGCAATGATATAAACCATAATATTGGTTGATCGAACTATAATATTGATTAATCAAACTATTATTCATGTTTCTTTAATTCATGTTGATAACAATTTCAGATGAATTAAGTACCTGTATTATTAGTGTAGTACAGAAGAAGAAAAGTGGAAGAAGGAGGAGAAGAAGTTGATGATGAAGTAGAAGAATAGAGATAGTAGAGGATATCAAACTATAATTTTCTTATGTATCTTTAAAATTTATAGATCGTGATCATTGTCAGATGACCTGAAATGCAGAATTTGAGGGAAATGTTTGTTAAATACAAATTGATTCAATTGATCAATATCTAAAATTAGTCTCTGAATTTATGGCCAAAGTCACTAAATGAACATTTTTATGATAACCAAAATAATTCAGACCTATAATGGAAGATCAAAATTTGCTTGCAAATAATAGTATCGAAAAGACAACAAAAGCATGCCTTCTTCATGCGTTTAAAGACAAAGATGAAGTTTTAGTTCGTATGAAGTGTAATCACACATGATCAAATGAGCTACAATTTTACTTTTAAGTGCTGTTATAATTGTCAAAATATGCAATTATATCAAACTATTATTTCGATTGAAAAAGTTCCAATGAACGACCGTAATCTTAAACTGGCCATCGTCTTAACAGTCTATGTTTGATAGTATTATGGGATACGATAACATTTGCTTGTGTTTGTTTTGTATTTGATATATACGTGTTATATGTGTTATCAATGAATGGAGAATAAAATAATTATTGGGAAAAAATCTGAATCAAGATTGGCAACAATTGAGGACAATCCTTGAAAAGGGCACAATTGTCGAGTTGGAAACTTGGCTATTCAGCTTGACAGATTGGGATTTTAGTATATTTTCTTACAAAATACTCACCCAAATTATCAGTAGTATTAATCGGATCAGTGTGGTAATCGCCGAGGATAAGCCCAGTTGTTGTGTGAGTGATGTTTATACGATCATTGCATTCATTATACCATTCACCAGCAATATCACAGAAACCAACTGAAATAAAAAGTGAAATAAAAAAAAATGAAATAAATCGTGCTTGTAGAGAAATGATTATGAGTACTTAAGAATTTATTCTAAAAGTAACCTTTATATTGCCCACCTCCTCAATGCCCATCCATGCATTTCAGCATTTCATCGATGTCTGTATTATATGGTACTGTCGTAATAACTCGCGCGTTATACTAATTCGTATTAACAACATTGACAAAATATACATTTTAAAGATAAAGAGGACATCTAATTGCTCCAACCGGAAATTTTCCTTTTGAATAAGCAAGAAATAAAGAACATCTCGTCAAAAGTTCGAAAACACGGGTATTGATTTACTGATGCTTGGAGTGTGACGTTTAAGTTACAAACACCAATTCAGTGTTGAAATTAACATACTTCGGTGTTCACTATGTCCCAGAGTATCCCTGCCTACACCTGCAGTGGTATACACCTACACCGTCTACACAAGTACCTCTATTATGACAAGATAGATTGTTAATCTCGTTGATATTTATGTTATGAGCACCGAGCCAGTGTTAAATTAACACGTTTCAGCTTTTATGATGTACTAATACCTGTTCTGAGGTTTGCCTTAGAGTATCCTTGCCTGAATTTACAATAAGATACACCTACCCCATCAACACAAGTACCACTATTATGACTGCTACACTCTTTGATGTTTATGTTAAAATCACCGATTTGGTAATAGATTAATACACTTAAGTTTTAGTGTGTGCACTTACCTGTTCTGCAGTTGGTTCCAGAGAATCCTTGCCTACACCTGCAGTGGTAAACACCTACACCATCCACACAAGTGCCTCCATTTTGACACGGTATACTGCTACATTCATTGGTGTCTAATATAAACACTGAACCGGTGTTAAATTAACACCTTTAAGTTTTAGTATGTATACTAACTTGTTCTGCAGTTGGTTCCAGAATATCCCTGCCTACACCTGCAGTGGTAAACACCTACACCATCCACACAAGTGCCTCCATTTTGACACGGTAGACTGCTACACTCATTAATATCTACACAAAAACAGAGACAAATGTAACTTTAAAAAAAATCATCGAAAATTTTGTGATAGGTATGTTTATACACTCTAGCATCCACAGTGTTGTCACAATACTTGGAAAGAAGGGCAAATTTAATACACTCAAAGTGATGATCTGAACTTTGCTTTGTAAAAGTACTTATTGTTTAAAGGCAATTCAGTTTCACATAACTCTCTTATATACATGTACATAAGTATTATGATTCACACTACACGGTATGATAATTTTCCCTCGAGTAGTATTTTAATGTTTCCAATTTTCTTTTTAATTCCTTAATTTTTTTTTTGTTAATTCCATTTTATCACTTTTAGTTTCATGTTAATGTACTTTCGCCAGTATTCCATACGATAAGTCCAACCATATAATGTTAATATCAACGTGTTTTTTTCTCTCTCTGTTATTCAATATTGCCTTTAATCAAATGAATTTTCACTGATACATGAATCTTTATTAATCTCCATTTTCATCAGTTTGATAAAAAGAAGTATATTTTAACTTTTATCATTAATTTTTTTGTTTTTTCTTGTAAGATTTTTAAATTACCAGTATATATAATATGAATTATTTTAATATCTTCTTTGTATATTTTATATTTATTTTGCATTTTACTTGTTAATATTGTTCTTACTATCTGTGTCATTTTATTGTATTATCAGGACATTGATGTAAAACAGCAGATTGCTGATCCTTGTGCCTGTATAAATATATTCAAATAAATAAATAAATAAATAAATAAATAAAATGATTTATTTGCACTTGCTTAGAATTGAAATAGCAGTTAAGGTACCGGAGAATCTAGCATGCAGGGAATTAAACGTCACTGTAGATTTAACATTGAACGCAAATTATTTCTGTAGAATTAAGTCGAACGCCAATTCATTGCTCATTCGTACTGCTATTGAAGTCGGAACCGGTGTGTGATTATTATGACCACACAGTCCAATATATGGCGTACGGATCTATTGTCCCAAGACACTGTTAATTTTACTGAAATAAATTATATCGTCTTAGTGTGTCGTAAACAAAGCAACTGAAAGGCTATATTTCACAACAAACCTAACCTATTAATTGCATGCCGAAATAGTATTCGTTCATTGATTTTCCAATGTGGACATATAAACAAACCAAATTGCGATATGAATATAAATAAATGAATGTATCGCTTTTTGTCATAACGTAAGTAAAGTAAAATTATACTTATGATAAGAATTCTATGTATCTCTTTATCCAAATTATACAATATATATTTTGTTTATCTAATTGCTCAAAAATCTTATCGAAGCTCGTACAATATGCTTACCTATTTCGCACCGGTCCCCAACATATCCAACAGGGCACTCGCATATATAATCTGTTGAGCCTTGAACGAGACTAAGACACGTTCCGCCATTCGAACAAGACCATGGTCTACACACATCAGTTACTACAAGGATAAAAAAATATGATAAAAATTGAATGGGTAGAGTAATGTTAGAATTCTAAAATTCTGCAGTTTAGGTTTTGCAACCGGTAATCGCTACATTGCACACATGTATGTACATGGAAGGAATAACGAAGCTTTTTTGCATTTTAAGTATACACAGGGGCGGATTTAGGTTTTTCCCCAAGAGGGAGGTTTGGATGCCAAGGTAGACATCGGTGAGGGAGATTTGTTCATTTTTAAGGTCGCCAGTTGTCTATGTTAAGCATTATGATATGAAACCAGTCTATTCATTCACACATGACCCTCCGTTTGTACTACAAATGCTCTTAAATACATTCTAAAAAAAAGTTTGGCAGCATGTATTATACACAATGGAAGGATAGAAAATACAAAATTTGTCTTGTACCAGATACGGCCAAAGTATTCCCAACATTGGTTGAATAATTTCAATCTACATGTGCAATGATTATTTGGACACAACATTACCGGTATGCTTCTTATGGTGGGTAAACTTGTGCATAAAAACTATTTGAAGTGTGCGTAGAATCATCCTTTTGAATTTGAATTTATTCATTTGAACGTCATCGACATATACAACCAACATTTTGTTCTGATAAATTTTTTTCATATACATTGTGTTATGTCAAACAAATTATACAAAATAAAGAGAATGATTTGATTACAATAATGAAACAATTATATGTTAAATAAAATAAATATTTGACAACAAAATACATAATCATTTTCTAAGCAAGGAATCATTATGAACCCATGCATATTGTAAACAAACGCAAACTTACATATTTTATACAATTAATGTGTTTTTAATGAACTTCCATTCAACTTACAGGCCATTCAGAATGAACATAGGAACCTAGTTTCATCTCGCCACAAATTAATTAGTATTTATAATAATAACCCTGCAGTCGAAAAGTTGGGTAAAGGTTTTGTAATATCTCATCTGAATGTTAGAGGCCTCCGAAATGAATCTGATCATATTAGCCACTACCTACATACAAATAAAATTGATGTTTTTTTCGATGTCAGAAACTGGGCTTGATGATACCATCAATAACAAGTATTAGATATAGATGGATATATTTTTGAAAGAAAGGATCGTAATGCCAGTGGTGGAGGAGTTGGATGTTACATTAAAAACACAATTTTATATAATAGAAGAATTGATCTTGAAAAGGAAAATAGAGGTGTTATGGATAGAGGTCAAATTTAAACAGTCGCAATCATGGTTTGTATGTGTTATATACAAACAGTAAAAACAATTTCTTCGAGCATCTGGAAAGTAATATTGATGAAACAATATTATATATACATGTACGTTAAATACAAAGGTTTAGCATCATTTCATTTTGCGTTTTAGAAAGGGGCGTGGTCAGTAACCTAACTGTTTCCTACCTGAAGCACAATTCTGTCCATAATATCCCTGAGAGCAGTTACACGTAAACCCGTTCACTTCATCCACGCACGCTCCTCCATTAAGGCAAGGGTTACTCTCGCATTCGTTAACATCTGAAATTCATGAACATTGATAAGTTATTTAAAATGGAGAATGTGGCGGAAAGTGGTGCATAATACCTTAGGAAATTGGTGCATTTTTTTAGCCGATGGGAAGATTACAATTACACTTTGCCATATAACAACGAACGTGCATATGATGATGATGACGATGACGATGATGATGATGTATGGTTGTGGTAGTGGTTGTGGTTGTGGTGGTGATGGAAATTGTGGTGATGGTGACGATTCCTGTCTTCATGATGATGATGATGATGATGATAATAATAATGTTCAAGGCGGTGATGCAATTATAATCACGTTACTGGTCGTGGTCATGACGATGATGTTAATGATGAGGATTAGTATTGTTTTAGTGGTGATGATGAAGCTGCTGATGATTATCATTATTATAAAAAAGTGATAATGGTGACTTTTTTGTTAATGAATAAAAGATATAATTAGTTTAATTTAATTTATTTTACCTTCTTCACAGTTTGTCCCGACATACCCAGGAACACACTCACATCGAAAGGCATTGACTAGATCTTCACATGAAGCACCGTTCAGGCAAGGCTCGCTCTCACATTCATCGATATCTGAGGAAAACGTGATAAAACGGAATGGTGGCAATATCTTTTCGTTGGAAAGGATTTTACTTTTACTCCTTTAGAATATACTTTGAAACATGAAACACTTCAAGATTTCTCTGATAGGCAATGGCTTGAATTCAAACTCAAACCGTATAATGAAAAGAAGAATGTTTGTACAAATATTTTATCCACTTTGAAAAATACATGTGAATGTTTTAAAAACTGATAAATGTATCGGAGAGGTGTTTGATGGATGCCACTCCTAATCATTGCAAATCAAAACATAAAAACAACGAAAACAAGAACTTTGTTTGAGAACANATGCCACTCCTAATCGTTGCAAATCAAAACATAAAAACAACGAAAACAAGAACTTTGTTTGAGAACAGGTTTTAGTCATTTGTTTGTTTGTTCCGTTTTATAATGCGCTTCTTGATTTCCTGCATCACGTTACAGTGTACCTCTTTCGTAAAACATTTTATCCCCTAATCCTCAGAGACTTAAAAACAAAATATAATTCTGCATGTGCTTGCTCATACAGCTGGCAACAGATTGCTCACCAGCCCATTGATCATATCACAGACTCAAGGTTATTGCAAGAATGTTGCCATTGATTGCAAATCAGTTGCAAATTAAAACGCGTATTTTCGTCCACACATGGTCTACACTTTTCACACGATGAAACAATGGTTTTGATTGGCGCGTGCCACTCAACTGCAACTTGCCATAGATGAAAAAAAATCTAGCAACACCGGCGCATTCTTACCCACTAAGCAGTGTGTCCCATTGAATCCAGAGGAACAGTCACAGATATAACCATTGATTTCATCGTTACACGTTGCGCCGTTTTGACACGGGTTGCTCGCACACTCATCAATATCTAAAAGGAATATGATTTATTGACAATGCTACAAAAGTTAATAAAGGTTCTTTGGAGAAGAAGGGGGAAAAAGAAAGCAACCTTTGAAGAAAAGGAGGAAGAAAAAGAAGAAGATGGAGAGGAGGGTGAGGAGGATTGGAAGATGAGGAAGGGGAGTGGGAGGAGAGGGCGAAGGAGGAGTAGGAGGAGTAGGGGAAGAAGGAGGATTAGGAGGATTAGGGGGGAGGAAGAGATGTACGAGGAGGAGGAGGAGGGAGAGGAGGAGGAAGAAGATGAGTGAGAGGTGGGGGAAGAGGAGGAGGAGGAGGAGGAGGAGTAGGGGATAAGGAGGATTAGGAGGATTATGGGGGAAAAGGAGGGGGAGAAGGATGAGGAGGGGGAAGCGAAGGAGAAGGAAGAGGAAGAGGAGGAGAAAGAAGAGGAGAGAAGGGGGAGGAGGAGGAGGGGGAGGAGGAGGAGGAGGAAATAGTTTAAATACTACCTCACATTCTTCTCATGATAAATAAAGTCATATATTTCGTGTCGACGTCCATCGAATATTGCATAATTATGGTTTGTTGGAAATTAACTTTGAGCGCCAACATGGCCAAATAGATCATGAAAAAGGCACTCTACTCAACTTTTTCCAACCTGGTGAATATTTAACTGGAAGCTACCATTTTCTCTTTGTACCAGCTAGTTGAAAATATAATTTCCTTCCTGTACCTTCTTCACATCGTAGTCCAGTGTAACCTGGTGCGCATGTGCAGGTGAATCCACCAATCCCGTCATGACACGTAGCACCATTCTCACAAGGATTCGGTGAGCATTCGTTTATATCTGAAAAGAAAGAAAAAGAAGGGTTACGTTTTGATTAAATCACCGTTCTTGTCTTAAACACGTAATTACTTCTATTTTTAAATGACACAGGGCACATTTTAGTTTCAAATCTTAGCACCAAAGCACAATAAAATAGTAAATACTTACTTTGAACATTAATAGACAATGAAAATTATTTTTATTATCTTCGTGTCGTTTACTATTTATCATTATACCCAAATGTACATGGTGGTTCCTGAATTTATTTGTACCAGTGTAGGGCGAATCCAATTCCTCCCCATTGCATTGAATAGCAGAGGTCTGCATTTTAGTATCCATGATAAGCATTTATTAGAATGTGCAAAATCATCTTAATTAAGATTTAATAATAGCTGCAAGCTAAGTCACACATCTTTCATTATAAACCAAAGAATATAGAGCGAATATTAATATAACATTTGAGATACCCTCGCTATGTGAAGAATCAGACGAAAGACGTTTTACGAACGTTGAATTCGTTGAGCTGCGCTCGACTTAAGCATATGTCAGCGTCAGGCAGGCGTTTCCGTTTCGTCTTTTTGCGTTCTTTGGCTACAATGGAAACGTGTAACTGAGCCTTAGATGAAATTACATCTGCCAACAAGTTTATGTTGCTTTTAATCTTACTGAATTCACAGTTTGTTCCATTAAACCCGCTAATGCAATCGCATCGGTACCCGTTAATCTCGTCGATACAATCCGCTCCATTTTGACAAGGGAACACAGCACACTCGTCAATATCTGTAAGTGATGTTAAGTGTTGAAGGGTAGAAGGAAGAAAAAATAATGCACATAACTGGAAAGTGTAATGATATTATATACAGAAGTGGCTAAAATGTTGCAGAAAGCAAAATCCTTGTTTAGCGGAATAGGGGAATGGTCAGGATAAAAATATTTATGATTCGAACGATTGGCGACTAATACCCCATTACACTGATCTGTATAATCCAAATTACATACGTTTGCCAATATTCTGCTTTTGACCAGTAGCTCATGTTAAGTCGGTTTAAACTTACTATACGCAAAGCAGACAACGCACTTTTAGGAGCATCATAAGTGGTGTTTAGTAGAAAGATCTTTAGAAGATTAATGCTTGTCTCGAACATATAGCCTAATTTTAACCAACTGCTAAACGTTTGATGCTTTTCACACAAAACGAAGTTAATGATCTTCAGCACTAGTAAAAAAAAAAATATTAGGAAGGCTCTCACCTGAATTGCATTCTGTTCCATTAAACCCAGGTAAACATTGACATTGATATCCATTGATTTCATCCATACACGATCCTCCGTTCTGACACGGGTCGGAGGCACACTCATCAATATCTGGATACAAAATAGACAATGTTCGGATTCATCTACGCATGTTTAAATACCTATTTAAGTACCGTAGAAGTAATAATGGAAACCTTTGATATGATTTCTATCTAAATTGATACTGATAATTTTGTACATTTGTTTTAATTGTATTGAATGAAGATTTTATCATGAGAGACTGCTTGGGTTTTGTTTGTTTCGCACGATGTTTATTTTAATAAGGAGTGGTGGTTACTTTACTTGATGAACGCCGCTGTCCAAAATTGGATTGCATTGAAACAATGCAAGGGTTGGAACATTTTCATCATTGTTTATAGTTCTATTAGAATAATTCCAATACAAAAAATACAATATCGTAAACTTACTTGATGCACATTCAGTCCCAGTAAACCCAGGAGCGCAGATACATTGATATCCATTGATTTCATCCACACACGATCCTCCATTCTGACACGGACCAGAGGCACACTCGTCAATATCTAGGAGTGAAATAGAAAAACTAGGTTTGTATTAAAATGCATATTTAATAACAATCAATGTAATCCTTGGAGATTTTTTTATATGGATGATTTTGATATTCAAGCAGATTAAACATGTATTTAATGAGCATTTTGTGTCTCAAATTATTTCTTCGAAAAATCACCTTGATTTTATTTTAAAATTCAAGAGCACCTGCATCTCAACTGTTTAATGAGTTATTTCATTCCTACAACAAATAACATTTCGTAATCTTACTTGATACGCATTCTGTTCCAGTAAACCCAGGAGCGCAGATACATTGATATCCATTGATTTCATCCACACACGATCCTCCATTCTGACACGGATCAGAGGCACACTCATCAATATCTGAGAACGAATTGAGAAATTTCAAATTCTAGTTAACAATTCTTGTTCAGTACTGTTTATCAATTTCCAAGCTATTTTGTATGGCCCAATCTAATGCTACATTGACATCTTTGACATTGTTGTAGCTTAAAAGATGCATTGAATACGCAATCTTACTCAATGCGCATTCTGATCCAGTAAACCCAGGAGCGCAGATACATTGATATCCATTGATTACATCCATACACGATCCTCCATTCTGACACGGACCAGAGGCACACTCGTCAAGATCTGGGGATAAAGATTATTGTTTATAGATATCACTATCATTAAGTTATAATACGCAGAGTTAATGTTTATATCTTATTTGAACATAATTGTATATGTTTTCGTACTGTTAATATTGTCACTGTTGAATAGTCTGTTTGTCATTCTAAATCAATAGGCGCCGTGGTGTAGTGGTCATGACTCTCGCCTTTCAACCAGAGGGTCGTAGGTTCGAGTCCCACCCATGGCGTTAATTTCCTTCAGCAATAAATTCATCCACATTGTGCTGCACTCAACTCAGGTGAGGTGAATGGGTACCTGGTAGGAATATTTATTCCTTGAAATGCTAAGTGCGCTAATGAAGTGGCTGCCGGGCTAAAGCCAGGGTAATAATGCTGCAATTGTAGAGTGCTTAGACAATTCTTCATAAAAAGTTGATAAGAGCTATATAA